>JAGSMP010001086.1:0-72382 GCA_029286625.1 Parnassius orleans
GGTAAAGTGGATGGTGTGGCCCATAATGACATCTACATTAATCCTCGATTATGAATCAAAATGCAGATTGGTTGTCACCCCCGAGGACCAAAATGAAATGCTTCGTTTCCAGTAAAAAGGGTCTCCAGTTCTCTAAACTCACCATACGAAACACGACAGTATTAAGCTACTATTTTACGCAAGTATTCTGTGAAAGCATTCATGCTACATCCATAACATAGCTGCAGCGTGGCTCTACCACGTATAATCATTATTTCCCAAGCGCTAGTTTCATCATCATCGTCATTACTGAACCTATGTCTCCCCCAAGTAATGCAACATGCTGCTTTTTAGGACTGGCAATGTAAGTTGAAATAATTAAATAAAAGCGATAACGAGGTATTGACAGAAGAGTGATGTAATTTAGTTTGTGGCAAACGTTCATAAGTCTTGGAATTCAATAGACCCATAAAAGGAAACACGACGTGTCGAAGTAAAGTTACTTGAACTTAAACGAAAGTTTCCGATAAATAAACATTAATAAATAAAGTGAATATTGAAACAAATTTTATAGCAATATATTATTCAGGTAATTATCGATCAAATAATAATCGATATTAAGTAACATTAATATCAATTACTTTAATCATTCATATCATTCCGGCCCGTGTTGCTTTATGATTTATATTAATAAGGCGTTTATGTTTTTTTTTATGAACGATAAGACTAACAGTTCGCCTGATGATAAGTGGCTACTGCATCCCATCGACATCTGTAACCAACTTTGAACAAAGAAGGCGTTGTCACCACTGAGGACTAAAATGGAATGCCTCACAGCCTGTAATTGTACTGGCTCTCTGTACCCATTAGAACGAAACACAGCAGTGTGCGCGTTGCTGCTTGGTGCTCGGTGTCGGACAACCTACCAGACGGACTCTTAGGCAGAAAGGATTCCCACCACCGTCGCATGGTCTGCTAACAAATAAAAAATTATATTAAAAAAATTTAAAAAAAAAATCTTATAATATTTTTTTTTCTTAATATCATAGAACATAATAAATATTGATTAAAATGTACAAAAAATAATAATTTGCGAAAGTCATTTATGGTACAGGACAAAGGTTTTTTAAAGGTAAGGTAAGGAATTTTTAAAGGTAAACCTTTAAAAATTCTCTGTCCTGAAAAGAACCAGCAAGAAGTTTCTAATGTACATATGCAGGACTTCTTTTTTGAACATTAATTCAATAGGATACAATACGCTGGTAAGAAGTAATCTGGAGTGTAACGCCTTAATATGGTCGCCGCACGAAAATAGGTATAGTGCAATGCTGGAACGTGTGCAAAATAAATTTATTAGATACTTATATATGCGCTATTATGGAGTCTAACTTATGTACCCATTAATGTACCCAACTTCATTTATTCTGGGTATGGTTTGCTACAACGAGTTGAAGGTAAGACGAGACCTAGCATTTGCCTTATATATTTTTAAAATGCTTAGAGGAAAAATATATAATAGTGACATATTGGGGCGGATTGGGCTGCATGTTCCAGACGGGTACGTATGGTAACGACGGCGGCCGCGGCTGCTGTCTGTGCCGCGCGCCCGTATCAATTTACTCGACAAGGCGCCTTTAACGCGAATGTTACGCACTCTTAAAAGAATGGCTGAAGACATTGCCTATTCTATTGCACCTTGAGTGAATTCACTAGGGTAGGAGTGTTTACAATATGTTACAGTTAATGACCACATTTTTGTTATCCATGAAAAGAACTACACTGTCGCATTAGGTTTTATCCTGTCATGATAGTTTTTAGTTGAAATAAATAAATAAATAAAATAAATGATATTACATTCACACATTCATAAATACATTTAGATTTTTTAGACACGAATTTTGCACAACTAACTTCAATTTAAATTATTAAGAATAACTCAAAAACTATTGGTCAGACGTTGATCAAATTTATATGGAATCACATGAGAAGCACCAGCTTTCAAATAAAAAAAGAATCACACAGAAAAAAGTTATGAGGTAACACACATAAAAAAAGAAAGAACATACAGTTGAATTGAGTACCTCCTCCTTTTTAAATCGGCAGAAAAGAAGGAGTTTCACAATTTGACTGTATGTTTTTTGTGTCTACGTTACGCCATATCTTCGTCAGTTGATTTTAATGAGTCTCTTTTTCTTAAGCAAGTTTCACTAAGGTCTATGAAATAAAACAAATATGTGAAAGGTCTCAAATATGTAAAAGCATTATATTGAAAGAAATGGGACTTGAAAAGGATTATTATAGTTGCGTGTACATTGCTTCACAGCGTCCGAGACCGAGGTAAACTTGGACTCGCTAACAAAAGCTAATATATATTATCATATAAATGCCTTTTGGCTATATCTGCCGTTGTATTTGTTGGTGGAGCATATGTGTCAACCTCATGCGGGTGGTAGCTGTAGGGAAAATCTGAGGAAGCTCTCAAGGCTGTGGCCGAAAGCCGCGCAACGTCATACTCCATTCCCTTGAGGTGAGCGGTAGACTCATGACACACTGCGGCTAATTGGCTGTGCTGATCATGCAATTGGTGGTGATGCCTTACACTTATATCAATTGGTGGTGATGCCTTACACTTATATCACGTCTGCAGGAACGGCGGTCTCGCAGGTGGTAACGCTCACGGCTTTTTATGGCCAGTGTCCCTATTGTTGCCTAATCCGTGTGACGTACATTCACTGTGGCTGGATTTGATCGTATCCTGTATGGCGTTTACACGCATTCGGTCGATGTTTGTGCTTACACACTACCAAGGGGTCAAGCCCTCTTTTACTGGTACGACAGTTATTTTGCTGTGGACTACGGTCCAGTTCCCAACTTAACGTCCCCTTCGGTGGGAGCGCGTTGGTTGGTTGGCGCTCACCGCATACGGCGTGTGTGGAGCCGTGTGCCTCCCCCACATTTTTTTAAATGTGGGAGAGCGAAGCCTTTGTATCTGGTATTTTATATAAATATTGTGAATCTTTTCGAGGCGGAAAGGGATTAATTAATAAGGCATTGACTGATGTGAACCTGATACAAGTGGAATAGGGACGATTTAATGTTCTTAACCTTTTTGAGCCCTGTCTTCGTGAAAGGGTTTCTTTAGCTTAAAATAATTATTACTACCAACGGCTTTCGACTGCTCTAGTGAATATTCATTCTTCCAAGAGACACCTACAAGAATTAAGTTGATAAACAAACACAACGTAAATTAAGACAATCACGCCATAAATTTATTAACGGCCTATAATTAAGCCTTTGGAAAAATCAATATGTGGTTATAATACTGGTCATGTAAATTTAATATATTTTGAGATATAGATAGATGGGGGAGGGGGACGCTACAATGGCAACTATGCCAAATATCTGGAATTAGGCTATCTATGGGGCCGCTGATATTCAGCGGTAGACTTTGATAGGCTGAAATGAATGATAAACTACCTGATAATAAAGTTTTACTAAAATACATAGAACACTTCAATAATCTAGTGGTGGTGTAAGAATATCTACTAACTCATATCGTCCTGTGGGTGTCGTAAGAGGTAACAGAAACTGAAACAGTAGATGGGCAGCAGTATCTTTCTATAAAGAGCAAATGCTAATGAACAAAAAAAACCTGCGGTTGCCAAAACGCCCGCAAAGCAACTACAGTAAATATAAGTGATACTTTATGGAGAAGAGACAATTTTTGGAGAAGGCCTATTTACAGTAGTAGACTTTGATACGCCATAACGAATACAAAACTACCTAATATTAAAGAAAGACTAAAACACATATAACAGTTCAAACTGAATAGCAGCTTTTTGTCATAGATAATAACGTTTAGAGTCCATTCGCACATTGATCTTGAAAGTACCGACAGTAGTATTATTACAGGCTAAGAGGCATTCCTTCTTAATCCTCAGATATGACAACGCATTTGTGGCCTTCTTTGTTTGAAGTTGGTTGCCGGTTTCTATGGACTGCAGTAGCCACTTACCATCAGGTGGACTGTAAGTTCGTTTGTCACATCAGTTTTATCAAAAAACGACGCGTTATTTTTGGGTGGCATAACTGGATCAGGCTTTCGTAGTATAAACCCTTGTCAAATATAGAATGGTGCGCAGGAAAACATTATTAGCACTACTGAACTAATATTGATCGCCAAAAACTGACAGGCATAAGTCGGCAGTTGAGTTTTACCGGCCGGCATGGCTTACCTGAGCGTATAAGTATGTGAGTGTATATGTGCGGCTAAGCTGAACCGAGCCGCCTTTTCCCGGACATTCATTAATGCCCGCACTCTCATTAATATATTATGAATACATTATTTAATTTACTATTAATTAGGTGATCACCTCAGTCCCCCGTGACCATGGGTGCTGTAAAGCACCCGAAACGTCGGGAATTAATAAAAATAAGTTAATTATACGCGATATAATCCGTAAAAGTAGTTTCATTCAATGTGTAGTGTTCGTGTAAATATAAGAAATCATTACTATTAATTAATTTTATGCTAAAATGTCAATCTCATGTAATGAAAATAATATCAAAATCATAATAATTATGTCATCACCATTACAGCCCTTCACAAGTCCACTGCTGAACATAGGCCTCCCCCAAGGAATGCCACAAAGCACGGTCCTGCGCTACCTGCATCCATCGACTTCCTGCATGTCTTACCAGGTCGTCACTCTATCTAGTGGGGGAACGCCCTACAATTCGTCCGCCGGTACGAGGCCGCCACTCGAGAACCTTTTTTCCCCATTGGTTGTCGGTTCTTCGAGCTATATGGACGGCTCATTGCCACTTCAGCTTACTAATCCCTTGCGCTATGTCGGTCAATCTGGTTCTACTGCGGATATCCTAATTTCTAAGTTTATCACACAGAGAAACCCCGAACATAACATATTATTTAAAATAAGTAAATTGAAAATAACTATTTATGGCGAAATTTTTAAGTATATTAAATATGGATTTAAATAAAATTAACTGAATCCTTTTTGGTGATTAAAGATTATGTCATCATTGAAATATTTTAATTTATAATTTCAATGCTTAAAGAGTATTCAATTTTAATCCTTTACAATAAGATAAAAAGTATGTCGTTCTTCGGCCCATAAACTATATCTATACAAAATCATGTCCATCCGGTGCCCAATTGCTGAGTGTAAGGAGGAAAAACCAAAAACCCAAACAAAAAAGCTTTTACATCAACATTAGTAAGGATCTTGTTCTTCATCTTACCAACCTTTATCAAGCCATTGTTATTCAAACTAAGAGACTGTAATTGTAAGTGCTGATTTACTATTTGCTCATCTAAGAAATTGAAAAGAAAACGTTTTGAACATACAAAAAGTCCGACAACATGCATTGTGACAGTACGGCATACATTTTCTTTGTCCTAAGACCCTCCCAGAAATAAGAGGAGGCCTGTGCCTGTGCCCATAATTGAGATGTCATAGGCTGTAACTTTATTTTTTATATTAGCAACGTGAAACAGTAGCATTATGTTGCTATGTTTTGTATAGGGAATGACGAGAAATGGAGACTCTTTTTAGCGGTAACAACATTCCATCTTAATCGTAATCGGTGACAATGCACTTTGATTATTAATTTAGGATAGATGTAGGTGTCTATGTATTTGTCACCGTTTCTTTCTTATAAACAATTGAACTCTTTCATATATTCAATCAGATTATTTAAAAAGCATCCACTTATCATCAAATGAACTGTGTGCTCGTTTGTTAGCGTTATTCTAAAAAAAAATAAGAATGGAATATTTGTTGTTATCTGTACTGTTTTTTCCGTCTGTAATGAAATATATTTGTTCTGTAATTTCTTATGTTATTATCCCCAAGTATTATCCGTTATGAAATTGAAAGGATGACCGGAGCGAACAAAAGAAAAGGCCAGTAGGTCATAGAGGATAAAAGACGTTATAAGTAGTGGTTACTTTCTTTGTCATGATGTATAGTGATTGTACTGTTGGTCGATTAAATATGTTCTTAAATTTCAAAAAAGCCGTTTTTATATGCCAATCTCCATTGCATCCGTCCTAAACTACAAATATTCATATTAAATTTTCTTTCGCTTTTATTTTTACGTGATATAAAAATCACCAGCTCCAAAATTTTATAGTAGAATCATTTTTAAAAATGCATTAGCAAAACTTATCATGAATTAAAAATCAAGCAGTTTTACTAATCTGATCAGTTTGAATATGGCAGTGGCAGTTCTCTAAGCTGACATACACCGTAAAGCTTTAGCAAAGTGAAGTTAATACTTAGAGAGGCTAAAGGAAATACGAATATGGTTCAGGTCTACTTAAGAATTAAATAAAATCCCACTGATTAAGCTCCGACTTTTGTAAACGGCATTATTATCCGACCACGGCAAAGTGCACAATAAGATTAATATTTTTTGCTGATATATATTTAATTGTCTGTGTTTGTGTGTCCATCGTTTAATAGCGGCGTAAAAATTTCCACTCACTCATATCATACCATGTGTGTCGTAAGTGGCTACAAAGTAAAATAAAACATGAGATAGGATCTTAATTATTACAACTCAAAACATTGAAAAAACTGCGGCTACCATCCCGCCTGCCAAGTGTGGCACCTATGGCAAATATCCTCATAATGAGGGAATACGTAGGGAAAGAATTTACGCGATGGACTCACGCTGCAGCTATAATATAATTATTGTAGCACGAATGGGTCGGCTCAACCTGGGTGATACCACGCTCTCACAGAATACCAGCGTAAAATAGCAGCTTAATGCTGCTGTGTTTCGTATGGTGAGTGTAGAGAACCCCTTACTCTATTTACTAGAAACGAGGCGTTCCATTTTAGTCTTCAGGGGTGAAAATGCATCTGCACTTTTATTAGATGTAGAGAATAGATGTAGATGTCAATTGGTAATGTAAATGTACATTTCAATGGGCCACAGCTTCCACTTACAATCAGCCAGACTGTGGGTTCGTTTGTCACCAATATTCTATAAAAAAATATATCAAAATTTCTCAACTAAGGTTCAGTTGAGTACTTTTAATATACCTTATGATGATTGACATGGTTTCTTAATTAAATAGTAGTAGGAGTAGAATTTTGACACATGATTTCTCAATAGACAAAACAATTGTGCGTGTTACACTGACTGAATTAATATGGCGCACATTTTCTTCTTCTTTTTTCTTTATCGTCTGTAAGAGATCATTGCTGGATGTGGGTCTCAAACGTTGTGGAGAGGATTTCACTGTGAACCGATTTTAATGATTACTTTTTATTAAACGGGTTATACATATACTGCATTTAAAAGATTGGTCCCATTTAAAATTGAAGAAAAATTTAAATGTTATACAATTGGATGAAATTGTTAATGTTTCAGGCGGCATTCGGGCTTTAAATATACCTTATTCCACTCAAAAGTCTAAAAAAAGAAATTTTAATTATAAGTAAAGTGAACTTCAAAAATTAAAAGGATAAAATTATTTCCACATTATACCATTGAAGTTGGAGCTTCCACTATGTATACTTTATACTATGACCTTTGTACACTATAAGAGATAGTGGAGTATTAATGAAGTTCACACTATACTCTGCACACTATTTACGTCTTAGCAACGACTTCTGAAGTTATCATGTGGATTGTTTTAATTATTTTAGGTTCTTTGAAGTCGGTTTTACTTTATTGAAAATCAATTTTTCTCCCACAGATACAATACAGGGTATTTTGAAACGCTCCCGAAAACGAATACAGATGATAGTACTAAGGATACCTATGATGATGGGTCACAAATTCGATCCGAGGAAAAAATCATCTTTTCACAACGTTTATTAACTTTATTCACGCTCCATCATGTTGTTA
This sequence comes from Parnassius orleans, assembly GCA_029286625.1. Lineage (NCBI taxonomy): Eukaryota > Metazoa > Arthropoda > Insecta > Lepidoptera > Papilionidae > Parnassius > Parnassius orleans. The sequence goes on from JAGSMP010001086.1 coordinate 7,864, forward strand.
CAGTTAATTGAAACGATATTTCACAAAAAAAATAATGAAAATACTGAAACATAAAACCAGCAGTGAAACTTAAAAAAGAAAATCAGCTGACAATAGGGTCAATATCCTCGCGGGCGCCGAACTCTTACCTACAATTTGATTTTGATTGTAGATCGGTGCGAAACAATGCATTAGGTATACTACTTACTCACTCTACCCTTCCCTTTCACACACACGCTGCTTCTTGTCGCCTCGCGCTGTGGAATTTACACACACATGCTTCAAGGACGTTACAATGGCGGGTTTGATTAATAATTTTAGTTTTTGAGACAGTGCCATGTTGACTATCACGAGCGATAGTTCAATTGTTTTGTTTATTTAATTATTGTCGTTATTACTTGTTATTTATTAATTAATGATGTTGTTCTTGTTGTTACGTTTTGTGTTTTTTGTTTTGTTTTAATAATGCCTAACGCGTAGGTAAATTTATAGTGCTAGTGAATACGGCAACATGTTAATGTGCCTTGAAGAATCTCATAAGGCCACGGAGGATCGGTAAGCTGTTTCATACCTAATTTTTTTTAAATAACTTAGTACTGAACTGATCTGAAAAGGTACATAACTGAATACATCAGAATAATAAACATACCTACATAATGGATAAAAAAGCATGACTCTAACCTTTTTAACATTTTATTTAAGTATTTTTTTTTTCATTAGCGGGGAATCGAACCAGTTATTTGGTTTATTTAACGTGTGAATTCGAATTAAAGTGGCTACGTGGAGACAAGCACAGTGGCAAAATAGTAGGTTAAGTAGATAAGTTAGGTATTTAGACAAGTGTTGTAAATTATTAGGTATTGTGGTACCATCGCTAGGTTGCGGGCCTCTCGAATTCGGCGTTCGCGTACATTGACCCCTAGTCAGCTGATTGTAATTCAGTAATTCCACTGCTGGTTTTATGTTTCAGTATTTTCATGATTTTTTTTGTGAAATATCGTTTCAAATAACTGTAATAACATGATGGAGCGTGAATAAAGTTAATAAAACATTGTGAAAAGATGATTTTTTTTTCCTCGGGATCAATTTTTTGTGACCATCATCAAGTATCCTTAGTACTATCATCTGTCTTCGTTTTCGGGAGCGTTTCAAAAATACCCTGTATAATATTTTAAGATATTGACAACAAATTAAGATAATGTAAGAAATCTCACTGATTGTTTTCCCTCTGTCACGTCTTACGACTCCCACGGGACGATATGGGGTAGTAGATATTCCTTCACTGCCACTACACGGTAAACATTCTTATCTTTTAATAATTATCTAATTCGTAATAAACTTTGTTCATTAGATTGATTTTTACATGATAATTTGCAAAGGCGTCTTAGTAATATTAACGAAAATCTTGTTATAAGTAGTTAGACATGTATTCAAATGTGAGCCGCTAGTTTATAAATAATATTAAAGCCTTTATTATTTCCCTAAGGAACATAAATTTCAATGTTTTTTTAAATTTCAATTTTCATGCGAAATTTATGTCTACTTATCATCTGATAGATTAAAAACTGATATGAAATAAAATTGTACATTTCTTTTTACAACAACATACTTTCACTTCATTCATTTTAAACTAGCACATTCTTTTTAGTTTGTTCAGGAAATTTCTAATGGAATTCCATTAAACAATCTAGCACTCACATCACGCACGCCGCACAACGCACTGTGCCCTCTTCACTCGTAGATAATGGCGGCCAACGCGTCTGTTACAATAAAGCACTTATCTACGCTGATTTAGTAGCAATGGGGCTTTTATACTCATTATTTGTTTGAAAAGACATAGAATAATCGTTGAAATGGATCTTGGTTTTGAATTTCAGATATTTCAACAGCAGTTTATTATGCAGTTAATAAATTATTTTGTACAAAATGTACAATTTAATATGTAATTTATTATTGAAATAACAAAGAACCCGAGTAATACTTCTTCTATATCAAGCCTTCCTCGAAACCAAAATCTTCCTGGTGTGTAAAGCAAATTTAAACATGTTTAAAATAGCAAAGCGATGGTTTACAATATTTATGACTAGGTTTAGTCACATTATTTTTTATAGAATAAGAGTGACAACAGAGCACGCGGTCCACTTAAACATAAGGGGATGCCCATAGACATCTAAATCTATCCTTGATTAAGTATCAAAATGCAGGATGCATTATCCCCCTGAGGATCAAGGTGAAATGTCTCGTTTCAAGTAAAAAATGTCTCCGGTTCTCTACACTTACTATACAAAACACAGCAGCATTAAGCTGTTATTTCACGCCGGTATTACTATAAAGAGTGACCAAGTGCAGTCGGTCTCGCGCATGAAGGTTCCGTATGCGTAAAACAAATTTCTAGTAGGGACCTCCTTTAATTTTTAAATTTATTTTATTTTATTATTTTTGTTATGGAGCAAATTACACATTCTGTAATTTTAACTGTCTTCCTATTACAGAATCATGAGATACAGCCCGCTGGCAGAGGCGGAGCTTAATAATAGGATCTCGTTGGTTCGATTTTGGGTATGGAACCCTTAAAATGGAATATATATCCTAGTCATGGGAAGAAGTTATCGAAAAGTGAAACCGTAAATTGTATTTTATATACAAATTCAAGACATTCTTTTTAAAGTATAATTACATTTAATTATAATATATATGTGCCATTTTTTGACAACTTGTTGCCATCTTGTAGGTAGTGACATAATCCCGTTGCTGTAGAAATCTTGGGATTTTTGATCAAAAAAATGCGAACAAGTAGTTTTGACAGTTCTCTCTTGATGTTAACCTAACACTACCCAAAGAATTCTGAAGAGACCGAAATAGATGTCCGAGGGTGCTAGGTGAGAATTATATGGTCTATGCATTAACACTTCCCAACCGAGCTCTCTCAATTTTTGCTGCGCGGCCAAAGATATGTGTGCTCTGGCGTTATCATGATGAAAGACCACTCCTTTTCTGTTGATCAATTCTGGCCGTTTTTTCTCAATTTCTTGCTTGAGTCTCATTAGTTGTTGGCAGTAGAGATACGAATCGATGGTTTTGCCTGGCGGTAAAAGCTCATAATAAACAATGCCCTTCCAATCCCACCATACACACAGCATCACCTTATTGCGTGTTAATCCGGGTTTCGCTACAGTCTGTGGATTTTGACTACCCTTTGACCATGATCTTTTTCGCACGTTCTTGTCATAGGTGATCTATTTTTATCACCAGTGATCAATATTTTCAAAAATGGTTCGGTTTCATTACGTTTCAATAGGGAATCGCAAATGAGTACACGATTCATTAGCTTATCCGTATGAGGGCGATCAGAGCGAGCTGCATCCTTGACATCAAAATTCCCGAACTGAAAACGCTTGAACCAACTTTGTGCTACTCTTACTCACACTGCAGTAGGTCCATAAATGTCACAATTTTTCTTCGCGGCCAGGTCGCATTTTCCCTTTTGTAAAAACTTCAGAATGTGAATTTCTTCGTTAAATTCACTCATTTTGCGGACGAAAACACAATTGAAAATGGCGGGAAAGTGTTTTACTTTTATTTTACTTTTCTTAATGTCCTATATGTATTGATATTAAACCAGCCGAATACAAACAGTACAACAAAAGATTTTGTACAAACAAAATACGAAACTTTTAACCTAACATGTAGGTTTTCAGTTGTCCATTTTCCATTTATGTGTAGTGTACACTCGTGTTAAGCGACAAGTTAAATTGTCAACTAATAACAAAAGATATGACTGTATTTAAAAAATGAAAATTGTGTATTTTTAGTTTAGGTTTAAATTGTTATATGATAATTCATTGGTTCTTTTTGTCCACCGCCAGTAAAACAGGGGATGAAGTTAGTGGCTTTTGTGATGTTCCAGGGTCAAAATACTAACTATTTAAAATAAAATCAACTTTGAAATAAGAATGTACATATATATATATATATATATATATATATATATATATATATATATATATATATATATATATATATAGAAGATATACCTTCTAATAATAAATAAAAAAGATATATATATCTCTTCTTCATTAGCAGGAAGGGTTAGTTTATTATTAATAGAATCCGGCTTGCTGAAATTGATTATTTTGAAATTGAGAAATTGAATAAGCTTTAGATCCTCGCTAAAATGTTGAAGATACGTACCTCCCTCCCACAATCACGTAAAATATTATAATATTGTTTATAAAATATTCATTCATTACTGCTTGTCAAAAGTTCGCGGCTAAATATATACTTCACACATAAATTGCCTAATAAGGAAAAATTTGTCAGATCTACCACGCTTGGCAGACTGTTTATCAACCACAGTTTTATTTTTTATTTTGAGTTGACGCTGCTGCTGATCTGTTTGATTTCCCTCTGTTGCCTCTCAGCCACGGGATGATAGATAATATATGGGGTATAGGATTTTGTTACGCCACCACTACATAGCTTATATACGATATTGAAAACACCATTAATAATAATAAATGTATTTATTATTAGTTCTAGTTATTATTATTAGAGCCGTGGTAGCTCAGATGGTTAGCGCTCGCTGTATGTTACACAGTACGCGAGCAACCCGGGTTCGATCCCTGCCGGCACCAATTAAATTGTTAATTGCAATTTTAAGTGCTGATTTACCACGTGCTCGGCGGTGAAGGAAAACATCGTGAGAAACCTGCATGTCTGAGAAATCAAAAAAAGATTTCAATTCGAAGATAAGTTCCTCAACACGCATTGGGGCAGCGCGGCGGACATTTCCTTGCCCTAAAACCCTCTCAGAAATGAGCGGAGGCCTGTGCCCAGCAGTGGGACGTATATAGGCTGTAACTTTTATAGTTATTGTAAGGAAAACGCTGCTACCCATCTGCCGGTTTATTTCCCTCTGTCGCCTTTTACGACACCCACGGGACTATATCGGGTAGTGGATATTCTTACACCGCTACGGTACTATAAAAGTATATTGAAAAGCAGTTCAATTAAAAGTATTAATACCTATGTTAAAGTAACTTTCAAACTTATGATTATATTTTCAAATTATAACTTCCATTATTTTATGCGAGCAATGGTTCTTCTTAAGTTTACCTTCGGAAGTCTAACAGGTTTCCAATAATGTCGTCACTTGCTACGACTGGAGTCACACCATTCATCTTCTTTCTTATTTGTCACATCTGACTTTTATTTCTAAATGGTTTTATTAATATAATGATTTCTTATATTTACGCAAATACTACACATTGAATGAAACTAATTTTACAGATTTCATTGCGTTTAATTTTAACTTTTTACACTTTACAACACCCATGGTCACCCAGCCATCTTCTTCTTCTCTATTGAAATTAGGATGTTTTTTTTTAATTTCAATTCTTTTGTGAGGGTTTATTGTTTATCAAACCTAATGCAATGTAAACTATCTGCATTTTGATTCTTAATCGAAGTTAGATGTGTGCCTCAGCGTCCACTTACCATCAGTTGGACTTTGTGCTCGTTTGTCACCCTTATTTTATAAAAAAAAGAGCGGGTATAGGCTTAGGTCCACGAGCCCTTGGTCTAAGCTCATAAGATTTGAGAAACGACAAAATTTTGTAAGTGTCACATTCTAAAAACGATTGGGATTCCCTCTACTCAGACTAACCTTACTAAAGAAATATATTATCTTCTTCTTTAAAGAAAACACTTGTATTTTCTTCTGTACAAACAATTATTTGCAGGCCATACAAACTTGTTCCGTATAGAATTCAAACCCGTGGCTCCGCAACACCATTTTATCACTGGAGCCTTCTATTATACAAATTTTATTATATTTTTATAATACGAGTTTTTCATACGACATGTGCTATGAAGCATTAAAAAATTAAAATATCGGAGGCTTTCAGATCCTTTTGGCAATTCTTATTGGTCTTGTAGTTGAGGGCCCTGAGCTGCCTCTATATCTATATAGGTACTAATATGTATATGTAACTACTTGTAGAAATACGAAATACTAATTCGTTAATATAAGCTAATGTTAAACCAATTATTCAAATATACTGTTATTATGTAAACAGAACACAGTATTCAATTATAATATGACTGATTACGCAGCCACTAGTAAACGTTACAAAGTGTTATACAGTTATTTGTCAAATATGTTTCTAACTTATGATTTAAAGTAAAATCGGTTCTCTACCATCTAGCTTTCTCGTTCTACATACATAAATAAAGTCTCACGTCTGTCACCCAGAGGGGTAGTAGGCAGAGACTACAGACCTCAATTTGACATGATTCTGACACACTTCTTCTCCTTCTTTCACATTCATATATCAACGTATATCTCATAGCTCATTGGTTAAATGTGTTTTTAATTTGGCCCATCCTCAAAATATCACTAATTTGATCGATAAGCTTCCATCTAAGACGATCGTTGTTGACTTTGCCACTAACTTCTGCAGGCTAAATTTGGGTTGGAAACAGCATTTTTTTATTAAAACAAAAGGTCACGTGTATTAGGGAATTAAATACTTATATGGAAACCTCTGAACTTATCGTTAATATCGATTTTATTATGCCCGCAATAATTCACTGCTGGTGCTGGACATCAATTTTCGACCACAGAACTAGACGCCCGCAACTTTGACGCTGTCTCTGTCACTGGTTTGAATATTTTACATATGGATTACATTAGATCCGTAGTATTACGTCGTAAATTTCAGAACACGCGAGCAACCCGGGTTCGATCCCCGCTGGCAACAATGAAATTGTTGGTTAGAATTTAAGCGCTGATCTACCACGTGCTATACAGTAAAGGAAAACATCATTCATGAAAAAAGGTCCACCAGAGCACGGGGGCAGTGCGGCGGAAGATATCACTCTAAAATCCTGCCAACCAAATGATAGTAGGCTAGTGATACTGCCACTGTATTGGAGGCCAACGGATCTTTTAGGCATTTCACATAATCGCCCACTACGACATTCATGGGGCAAAATGAGGAGGTGGGTTATCTTACCTCGCCAACATACGGCTTAATATATATGTAGGAATGAATCATTAGACGATGAAAGAAATGGAAAGTTACATTGATGATAGGTACGGTATGAGGGAGGAAAGCTACGGGAGAATGAGGCATGTATGTTAATAGACACATAAAACGTAGAGATTTTTTACTTTTAAACATATTAACGTAAGACGAGTGTCACGGAGCGAACTGATTTTTTTGTTGTGTTAATTATACTTGAATATTAAAAATATGAGTAAATTCAGGAAGAACAAAACTTATTGAAGACCCATTTCCTTAACTTTATTAATTTTTTTACGAAAAATTTGTGTTAAAAGAAACAACTTGGAATATTCTTATTACCTAAATAACCTTCCGGACTTTTGTTAACCTGTCAGTAGCATACGGAACGAGAACTTTCCTTTATACCGGCGCAAATTAGAAAATAATGGACCTTTAAGAGTAACAAAACAAGTTAGTATCAGAAAAGTAATTAACCAAGTTCTTGCATCATTAGGCGATCCAAATTTGATTTAATGTTTTGTATCGAATGTTTCGATGTAATTTCGAACATTAATTCTTAATGAAGAATCAATATTTTCCTACATTACGTAGTAGATCCTTGCCGCAGTTATATTATGGTTGTAGCACGAATGGGTCGGCTCGACCGGGGAAGGACCACGCTCTCACAGAATACCAGCGTAAAATAGGAACTTAATGTCGCTGTGTTTCGCACGGCGACTGTAGAGAACCGTAGACCCCTATTACTGGAAATCATGCATTTCATCTTATTCCTCAAGTGTGACAAGGCACGTACATTTCAATTCTTAATTGAAAATAGATGTAGGTGTCTTTGGGCCACAACATCCACTTAAAATCACGTGGACTGTATGCAACGAGCATAATAGTAAGTAGACTAAGTGTGACACCTTATTCGATAATAAAACCATTACAACACCTTAAGAAAAAGGAAGACGCCTCATTGTCACTTTTACCATGTCTACATAAAAAAATGGTTAACAATTCGACTGTATGCTTTTTGCACGTATATTACGACATATGCTTGTTAATTGTGAACCGATTTTAATGACCCTTTTCTGATAGAATAAACATAATCTAAATTAATCTTAGAGCAAAATTAACTGCCTGCATGTAGCTGAGTTCATAGTAGTTAAATAAATTAATTGTTGAAAAATGTGTATTTACTAGTAATTTATTAAAATATTATTTTGATTTGGAAGAAGATATAATGCCTTTCAGACCAATTTCAGTAACGGCGGCCAGTTCCAACGGAGACTAACTATCTGCACAGGATAGGAATAAAGTGCACGAGCACAAGTACAAGCACATGTATACTCTTTATTCCAGTAAAACTCAATAACTGATTTTGACCCGAACTGAGATTAAAACTCAGAACCATACGATCAGTAGTCGCGCTTACGACCATGAAAAAAAAAGATACTATTACATTGCTGTTGATGGCAGCAGTTTAAAGACATAAGAAAATATTATCCCGATGGCTGTTGAAGTAATACGAGATTAATCCATTAGATCCGACAAACCACCGCCTTCATATTAGAACCCTTAACGGTTGTCACTAATGGAAAACCTTTGCTTATCATTGCAAAACTTAGTAAGCGATTTAAACAGACCTGAAAACTCAAGCTCAAGTATTAAATTAAAGGGTATTTGTATTATACATAGAGTTCAATATTGATTGATAGTTGCTTCCGTGACATTGCATAAGTTGTTCGCCTCTTGGGAAAGTTTTCTTTTATTTTCGTTATTAATCCTGATACTCTTTGATTTTGTTCATTAAGAATATCCCATAAAGTGTCGGTAGGTATCTTGAAATAAATTGGAAAACTTATTTTAATATTTTGGAGGCAAGATTTTAAATTCATAAGATAACGAAATATGAGACTGAAGAATGATTTACCCTTTTTTTCTATGTTTATAGAATAAGCGTGATAAACGAGCACACCAGATCTTAGTTGATGGTAAGTAGATGCTGAAACCCGTAGAAATCTAAACCTAAAGGTTTGAAATCTAAATGCAGATGCCTTGTTATCTCTGAGAAATAAAATGAATACTTCTTTACCATATTTTTTTATATAATATTTTTATAATATTAAAAAAATACTAGCAATACTATTTACATTACAAATATTCCCTTTAACCACACCTGGTAGGTTTAAAATGCTTGTGTTAGGAGTTGTTAACGACAGCAGCAAATGGCGGATTCGAACCCACGACCTCTTGAGTTCGCGGTCCGCAACCTGCCATTAGGCTACTGTCGCTATCATCGTTGTGCTGCATATTCAAAGCGTGGTACTTCCCCGGTTAAGCCAACACGATTGTGCTGCAGCCATAATACGAATACGATGAACGTGGCCTTAATATATTTTTTTTATAGAATAAGGATGACAACACTCCACCGGACGTTAAGTAGATGCTTTGGCCCATAGACACCTATATCAATCCTCATTAAGAATCAAAATGTAAATGACTGACACCTCAGAAAATTAGAATCGTTGCCTGCAACAATGGTCCCCGGTTCTCGTTACTCACCATTACATACAAAACACATTAGCATTGTGCTGCATATTCACAAGCATGGTCCTTCCCCGGTTAAACCAATTCAGTTTTGCTGTAGCCAAAATACGACGAATGTAGTTCGAATATAATATGTGAAATTTATAATTTTATTTTTACTTTTTAAATACCATAGAAAAGAAAACTATAAATTATAAGAGATCGTTATAAAGCAGGGAATATCCTAGTCCGTTCGTTTAATTAAATGAGCGATTGAACGGACGGACCTGAGGGGCTTTTCATAGATAAAGTTCTAAGCGTACGTGTAGCCGTGGGAATAATTAATTACTTGCTTTAATTACTTACCATCAGGTAAGCCGTATGCTCATTTGCTTCTGCTTCCATAAGAAACACTCAAAGCGTTAGCCGTGAAATTCACAGTACGCCAGCAACCCGGGTTCGATTACCGCCACCCTTACCGTCACAGCCTATATAAATCCACTGTTGAATGTAGGCGTCCCCCATAGAATGACTCATAAACGGATATTTGCCATAGTTTTCATGTTGTTTTTTGCCACAGGTTTCAAGTTGTTATTAGGAAGACACTACTGCATATCTTCTGGTTTTTTTCCATCTGTTGCCTCTTGCGATATCCACGGGATAATATCGAGTAGTGTATGTTCTTACACCGCACTATACGGTTTTTAACGGTGGTAGAGCCATGCAGCAGCTTTGCTGTTACGTATGACCGCTCGAGGCCGGGTTAGTACCACGACCTTACAAAATAAGCGTGGTAAGCTCTGCTTTTGCGTTTCGTCTGGTGAGTGCAGGTGACCGAAGGCCAATTCTCCCCATCAACATGGTAGCGATTAAATAATAGACTACCCCAGGAGGTACCAGCACCCCTGGAGAATCCTCGCTGAGCATCCACGACCATGCTACTCCACTCCTGAGCGTGCGTGCTCAGGCTGCCCCAGCGTATTCTAGGGTGGGAAAATTCCGCTCAAAACAATAACTGCTCGGGGCAAGCTGAGCAACAAGACCAAGGCGACCCCTGCCTTTATCCGTGAATTTCTGCAACATCAGGTGACTTACTCGAACCCAAACGCCGTCCACTACCATCTCGAGACGGCGAAGCCGGCCTTCTCTTTCTGACCGAGATGGTGTCCTCTCCGGCTGATACTTGTATCTCTCCCACCCAGGGTACAAATTGGAACACCCTTTGTACCCGGCTGGAGTTCGTTCGATCTGCTCGACGCCTCGGCAGTCTTGGAGATCTGGACCTGTCCATCCTTTGGCTACGCGGCGGCGTCGACCATCCGCGCATCCGCGGTGCTCTATAGGTCCCATAGCGGTAATGCTGAAACAGACCGACTCATCGACCACGTCCAAATGGCTACAGATTCCTTGCTACAACAGGTCCCATCCGCAGAGATCGTGATCCTTGGCGATTTTAATGCCCACCACGCCGAATGGCTCGGTTACGTTTAACCGATCATGCGGGAAGATTTGTCATGACTTTGCCTTGGCATATGGTCTGACACATTACTTCGCCTACGCGGATTCCAGATGTGGAGGATCATACACCTTCCTTGTTGGACCTTCTGCTGACCCTCATCCGGACGGATATCAGGTTTGTCGATGCCCTCTCGGCTCTTCAGACTATTGTCTGATCCGAGTGTGGTGCCACCGCCCCGCGGTTGCGTTCTGCGGCTGCCGCCGCCGTGTTTGGCATTGGTCGGCGGATTGGGACGGAATGCGGTCTTTCTTTGCATCCTCACCCATGGGGGCGGGTTTGCTTCTCGCAGGATGATCCCAGCGCTGTTGCTGACTCTGTCACTGTGGTGCTACATGGAATGGAACTATTTATTCCATCATCTGTGGTATCCACCGAGGCAGATCTCAGCCTTGGTTTGGTCGTTCTGGGACTGCACCATGTAGTAAGCAGGAGTGCTATCAGGCCTGAGCTGAGGCTACGGCGGCTCGGAATGTAAACACCAGTATGCTTAAAAAGAAGTATAACTTCGCCTCCAGGTCCTTCAAAAGAGTTATTGCCAAGGTAAAGTCAGAGCACATAGGCAGAATCGGCGAGAAACTAGTTCGCCTTCCTTCGGGAGCCCGTGCATTCTGGTCTCTCGCCAAGGCTGTCCAAGGGAATTTCTGTAAGCCATCACAACCATCTCTGCACAGGAAGGACGACTCACTGGCCCACGCCGCAAAAGAGAAAGCCGACATTTTAGGCTCCCTTTTTGCGTCCAACTCGACTCTTGATGACGGGGGGAACACACCACCGACCATCCCGCGGTATTAGTGCTCCATTCCGGATGTGCGGTTCTCACAGCGCTCGGTTCGCAAAGCACTCCTCTCTCTGGACATCCACAAGTCGAGTGGGCCTGACGGGATCCCCCCAATTGTGCTGAGGACGTGTGCTCCGGAGTTGGCACCGGTTCTAACACGTCTTTTCCGATACTCCTACTCCCTAGGCGTAGTCCCGAAATCATGGAAGACAGCGTTTGTCCAACCGGTCCCTAAAAAAGGCGACCGCTCAGACCCGTCCAACTACAGGCCTATCGCCATCACCCCCTTGTTCTCCAAAATATGGAGTCCGTTATAAACTGCCAGCTCATGTGGTATCTTGAGGATCACCAGCTGATTAGTGACCACCAATACGGTTTTCATCGGGGTCGATCAGCTGGTGATCTTCTGGTCTACCTGACTCATAGAGGGGCGGAGGCAGTAGAGTCCAAGGGGGAGGCATTGGCCGTTAGTTGGACATTGCGAAGGCTTTCGATCGGGTTTACCAGCGCTTCTTTCAAGCTCCCTTCCTATAGGCTTCCTGAGAATTGTGCAATTGGATCACCAGCTTTCTTGCAGATCGGAGCATCAAGGTCGTTTTAGACAGTGCATGCTCTCCGACTACAAGCCTATTAACGCTGGTGTTCCACAAGGCTGCGTGCTATCACCAACGCTGTTTCTTCTGCATATCAATGATATGTTGCAAACCGGTAGCATTCATTGCTATGCGGATGACAGCACTGGTGATGCTCTATACACCGGCCGTGCCAATATTTCTCCGGAAAACGTCGCCGAGTACCGGAACAAACTTGTGTCTGAAGTCGAGTCTTTGCTGAACAAAGTCTCGGATTAGGGGCGACTAAATCTAGTCCAGTTTAATCCTCAGACGACACAAGTTTGCGCGTTTACCGCTAAAAAGAACCCCTTTGGCGTGTCTCCTCAGTTTCAAGGCACTCCCCTTGTTGCATCAGCCAGTATCGGAATCCTCGGCGTCGACATATAGAGTGACGACGTGCATTTTCGTGGTCATTTGGAAGAGAAGGCCAAATTGGCCTCTAAAAAGCTTGGCGTGCTCAGCAGAGCGGGACAGTATTTCATGCCGGCACAACGCCTGCAACTTTACAAGGCGCAGGTTCGGCGTCACATGGAATACTGTTCCCATATCTGGGCTGGGCTCCCCAGTGCCAGCTCCCTTCATAACCATCCAGCGCAGAGCGGCTCGAATCGTCGACGACCGAGTCCTTTCCGATCGGATCGATTCATTGGCGCTGCGAAGATGTTGCATCTCTTTGCATTTTCTTTCGCATTTACCAGGAGTGCTCTGAGGTGTTCGGATTAATTCCAGCCGCCAAATTTCACGAACGCACATCGCGGCAGAACTCCGATACCATCCACACCATCTAGATGATTGGCGGTCCACCACTGTGCGATTTAGAAGATTTTCTTCTCGCAAAACTTCCTTGTGGAATAGTTTACCACCAGCGATTTTCCGGACCGATACGACTTAGGGACCTTCAAGAAAGAGCCTACTCCTTTTTAAAGGCCGGCAACGCATCTGCAATTCCTCTGGTTCCCTGGTGTTGCAGTTGTTCATGGGCGGCGGTAGTCACTTACCATCAGGTGATCCGCATGCTCGTTTGCCCCCTCTCCTATAAAAAAAAAAGTAGGTGGAATTTTTCCTTCAAATATAAAGACGTGGTAGAGTCATGCTGCAGCTATATTAGTTGTATAGTTGTAGCACTAATGGAACCGGGGAAGGATCACGCTCTCATACTAGCATCAAATAGCAGCTTAAAGCTGCCGTGTTTCTTATGGTGAGTGTAGAGAACCGGAGACGCTTTTTAACTGGAAACAAGGCATTCCATCTAAGTTCTCACGGGTGACAACTCATCTGCATTATTTGATTCGTAATCGAGGATAGATGTACATGTCTATGGGCCACAGCAACCACTTGCCATCAAGTGGACTGTGTGCTCGTTTTTCACCTTTATCCTATAAAAAAAGCATAGTCTTTTAATAAAATAAGAATTATTGAAATCGACTCAGTCTTTGGCGAGTTGAGAAATCGCGGAACAAACATAAAAAATATAGACGTCGAATATAGTAACTTCTCGTTTGTTGAACGTTGAACTCGGTTAATAACAAACTAAAATTGAAATTGTTTTAAATTAGTATTCTTCTTCTATGTGGGTAAGTAAGTAAATGAAGTCTTAGTAAGATCATTCTGTCCACGCATTCTTATATTTTAAATAGTCATCCAATTTATAACATTCTTTCTTCATAAGAATTCTTTTTACATGCGCTTTGAATTTATGCAAAGGCAATTTATTAAGAAAAATCCAAAGAAAAAGATAAACCATCACTCCGATAAGTCAGATGGATATCGTAAGAGTAAGGTAAGCTACTATGGGAAATTCCCAGAATGATCTTATAGCCTATGGCGGTATTTCGGCGGTAGTGGCGTATTACCACCTCGTTCACGCCCTGTGTACTATCTAGACCCGGTACAGAAGCGTTGAAATACTAACGCAACGTCCAAGTAACCATGCAATAAAATGGTGGTACTGCGATCGTCAGCACTTTGTTCACCAGTCCACCTGTCCAATGTGTGTCTGTGTGTTTTTAGTCTTTTTTCTGGAGAATAAGGGGTGACAAACAAGCAGACAGTCAACCTGATGGTAATGGATGCTGTGGGTAGTAGACATCAACATATAACCTCGATTACGGATCAAAACGCAGATGCGTTGTCACCTATGAATACTAAATTGACATGCCTCGTTTTTAATATTAAACATATTCGTCAACAACTTCGAGCTTAGTGCTCCCAACAACTACACAACAACTTCACAAGTCCACTGCTGAACATAGGACTCCCCCAAGGAATGCCACAAAGCACGGTCCTGTGCTACCTGCATCCATCGACTTCCTGGTCGTCACTCCATCTAGTGGGGGAATGCCCTACAATTCGTCCGCCGGTACGAGGCCGCCACTCGAGAACCTTTTTTCCCCATCGGTTGTCGGTTCTTCGAGCTATATGGACGGCCCATTGCCACTTCAGCTTACTAATCCGTTGGGCTATGTCTGTCACTCTGTTTCTACTGCGGATATCCTAATTTCTAAGTTTATCACACAGAGAAACCCCGAGCATAGCATATTTTGTAAAATAAGTTAATTTAAAATAATTATTTATGGCAAAAATTTTAAGTATATTAAATATGAATCTAAATAAAATAAACTGAATCCTTTTTGGTGATTAAGGATTATGTCATCGTTGAAATATTTTAATTTATAATTTCAATGCTTATAGAGTATTCAATTTTAATCCTTTACAATAAGATAAAAAGTATGTTGTTCTCCGGCCCATAAATTATATCTATGCAAAATCATGTCCATCCGGTGCCCAATTGCTGAGTGTAAGAAGGAAAAACCAAAAACCCAAACAAAAAACTTTTACGTCAATATTAGTAAGGATCATGTTCTTCATCTTACCAACCTTTATCAAGCCATTGTTATTCAAACTAAGAGACTGTAATTGTAAGTGCTGATTTACTATTTGCTCATCTAAGAAATTGAAAAGAAAACGTTTTGAACATACAAAAAGTCCGACAACATGCATTGTGACAGTACGGCATACATTTTCTTTGTCCTAAGACCCTCCCAGAAATAAGAGGAGGCCTGTGCCTGTGCCCATAATTGAGACGTCATAGGCTGTAACTTTATTTTTTATATTAGCAACGTGAAACAGTAGCATTATGTTGCTATGTTTTGTATAGGGAATGACGAGAAATGGAGACTCTTTTTAGCGGTAACGACATTCCATCTTAGTCGTAATCGGTGACAATGCACTTTGATTATTAATTGAGGATAGATGTAGGTGTCTATGTATTTGTCACCGTTTCTTCCTTAAAAACAATAGAACCCTTTCATATATTGAAACAGATTATTTAAAAAGCATCCACTTATCGTCAAATGAACTGTGTGCTCGTTTGTCAGCGTTATTCTATATAAAAAAATAAGAATGGAATATTTGTTGTTATCTATACTGTTTTTTCCGCCTGTAATAAAATATATTTGTTCTGTAATTTCTTATGTTATTATCCCCAAGTATTATCCGTTATGAAATTGAAAGGATGAACGGAGCGAATAAAAGGAAAGGCCAGTAGGTCATAGAGGATAAAAGACGCTATAAGTAGTGATTACTTTCTTTGTTATGATGTATAGTGATTGTACTGTTGGTCGATTAAATATGTTCTTATATTTCAAAACAGCCGTTTTTATATGCCAATCTCCATTGCATATGTCTTAAACTACAAATATTCATATTAAATTTTCTTTCGGTTTTGTTTTTACGTAATATAAAAGTTACCAGCTCCAAAATTTTATAGTTAAATCATTTTTAAAAATGCATTAGCAAAACTTATCATGAATTAAAAATCAAGCAGTTTTACTAATCTGATCAGTTTGAATATGGCAGTGGCAGTTCTCTAAGCTGACATACACCGTAAAGCTTTAGCAAAGTGAAGTTAATACTTAGGGAAGCTAAAAAGGAAATACAAATATGGTTCAGGTCTACTTAAGAATTAAATAAAATCCCACTGATTAAGCTCCGACTTTTGTAAACGGAATTATTACCCGACCACGGCAAAGTGCACAAGAAGATTAATATTTTTTGCTGATATATATTTAATTGTCTGTGTTTGTATGTCCATCGTGTAATAGCGGCGTAAAAATTTCTACTCTCTCATATCATCCCATGTGTGTCGTAAGTGGCGACAAAGTAAAATAAAACATGAGATAGGATCTTAATTATTACAACTCAACGACATTGAAAAAACTGAGGCTAAAATCCCGCCAGCCAAGCGTGGCACCTATGGCAAATATCCCCATAATAAAGGAATACGTAGGGAAAGAATTTACGCGATGGAGTCACGCTGCAGCTATATTATTGTGGCACGAATGGGTCGGCTCAACCTGGGTGGTACCACGCTCTCACAGAATACCAGCGTAAAATAGCAGCCTAATGCTGCTGTGTTTCGTATGGTGAGTGTAGAGAACTCCTTACTCTATTTACTAGAAACGAGGCATTCCATTTTAGTCGTCAGGGGTGGTAATGCATCTGCACTTTTATTAGATGTAGAGAATAGATGTAGATGTCGATTGGCTCGAAGATAAATGTACATTTCTATGGGCCACAGCTTCCACTTACAATCAGCTAGACTGTTGGTTCGTTTGTCATAAATATTCTATAAAAAAAAAATATCAAAAGTTCCCAACTAAGGTTTAGTTGAGTACTTTTAATAGCCGGCTATGATGATTATTATGAATAATGTTTGAATGCCCGACCATGGTTTCTTAATTAAATAGTAGTTGTGGTAGAATTTTGACACATGATTTCTCAATAGACAAAACAATTGTGCGTGTTACACTGACTGAATTAATATGGCGCACATTTTCTTCTTCTTTTTTCTTTATCGTCTGTAAGAGATCATTGCTGGGTGTGGGTCTTAAAGGAGGATTTCAATGTGGACCGATTTTAATGATTCTTTTTTATTAAATGGATTATATATATACTTCATTTCAAAGATTGGTCGCATATACATTTTAAGAAAAATCCCCCTATTGTAAGAAAATAGGGGATGAAATTGTTAATGTTTCAGGCGACATTTGGGCTTTAGATATATCTTATTTTACTCAAAAGTCTAAAAAAAAATAGAATTTTAATTATAAGTAAAAGTGGACTTCAAAGAATTAAAAAGGATAAAATTATTTCCACATTATAGCATTAAGAAGTTGGAGCTTCTGTACACTATGTATACTTTATATTATGACCTTTGTACACTATAAGAGATAGTGGAGTATTAATACAGAAGTTCACACTATGCTCACACTATTTATTTCTTAGCAACGACTTCTGAAGTTATCATATGGATTTTTTTAATTATTTTAGGTTCGTTGAAGTCGGTTTTTACTTTTATTGAAAATCAATTTTTTCTCCCACAGATACAATACAATATTTTAAGATATTGACAACAAATTAAGATAATCTAAGAAATCTCACTGATTGTTTTCCCTCTGTCACGTCTTACGACTCCCACGGGACGATATGGGGTGGTAGATATTCCTTCACTGCCACTACACGGTAAACATTCTTATCTTTTAATAATTATCTAATTCGTAATAAACTTTGTTCATTAGATTGATTTTTACATGATAATTTGCAAAGGCGTCTTAGTAATATTAACGAAAATCTTGTCATAAGTAGTTAGACATGTATTCAAATATGAGCCGCTAGTTTATAAATAATATTAAAGCCTTTATTATTTCCCTAAGGAACATAAATTTCACAGGCAAACATCTGTTTGCCTGCGAAATTTATGTCTACTTATCATCTGATAGATTAAAAACTGATATGAAATAAAATTTTTACATTTCTTTTTACAACAACATACTTTCACTTCATTCATTTTAAACTAGCACATTCTTTTTAGTTTGTTCAGGCATTTCTAATGGAATTCCATTAAACAATCTAGCACTCACATCACGCACGCCGCACACCGCACTGTGCCCTCTTCACTCGTAGATAATGGCGGCCAACGCGTCTGTTACAATAAAGCACTTATCTACGCTGATTTAGTAGCAATGGGGTTTTTATACTCATTATCTATTTGAAAAGACATAGAATAATCGTTGAAATGGATCTTGGTTTTGAATTTCAGATATTTCAACAGCAGTTTATTATGCAGTTAATAAATTATTTTGTACAAAATGTACAATTTAATATGTAATTTATTATTGAAATAACAGAGAACCCGATTAATACTTCTTCTATATCAAGCCTTCCTCGATACCAAAATCTTCCTGGTGTGTAAAGCAAATTTAAACATGTACATACATACATACATAAACACTCACGCCTGTCACCCAGAGGGGTAGGCAGAGACTACGGACTTCCACTTGGCACGATCCTGGCACACCTCTCTCGCCTCCTTTACATCCATATATCTACGCATACACTCGTCGGTTAAAGGTACCTAATCTGGCCCATTTCCAATATATCGCCAATTTGGTCGGATAAACCTTCGTCTAGGGCGTCCCTTTCCGACTCTGCCGTTCACTTGCAGCATAAATTTGCTTTGTCACTCTTTCTTCGTTCATCCTTTCTACATGACCAAACCACCGAAGCATTCCATTCTTAATCACAACGTCATCTTGGCAAACCACACTTTTCTCTTATCACACTATTTCTCACCCTGTCATTCAGATTCAGCCCTAGCATACTCCTTAATGAACGCATTTCTACAGCATTTATTCTACTCTCATGCTTCTTCTGCCAGACCCAACTTTCACTACCATATTAAAGTAGGGATAACACAGCATTGTGTGAATTGCCAAACGTGCCTTTTTGACATTCTGACTCTTCACTGAATGCAGTAGAGCCCCATTCACTCTATTTCCACGTTCACTGTCGTTCTATATCCTTATCATATCTACCATCCCTACTAAATAAACATCCCAAATATACAAACTCATCCACTTGCTCAATCAACTCCCTTCTATTCTTATTTCACATAACGTTTTACTTTCTTCTCTTTCAAAACCATCACTTTCGTCTTACTTGCGTTCACTTTCATACCTTTCCTTTAATGATCGTCTTAAAGTAACCATCATTTGCAACTCGGCCGCCGACGATGCAAATATGACGATCATCGGCGTACAAAAGGCATTTGACGGTTAACTCACCCATTCTCAACCCACATTCTTCAACTTTCAAAGTTTGCAAACAACTGTCCATAAATAGGTTAAACAGCCAGGAAGCTACACAGCCCTGTCTGACACTTTTGATGCCAAACCAGTCCGAGTAGACCCTGTTGATCCTGACACAAGCACTCAGAGTCCCTATAAAGAGACTTCAATGCCTGTATCAAACCAGCGCTCAAACCAAATGAGTTAAGTGTTTGCCATAACACATTCCTGTCCACTCTGTCATAAGCCTTTCCAAGTCCATGAAAGCACAAAAACTTTCTGTTTTTGGCCAAAAACTTCTCCGCAATCATGCATGGAAAATACTTGATCCGTACACCCCATTCCCTTTCTAAATCCAGCTTGCACATCCCAAATTTTTCCATCAGTTTCTTCCATAACTCTTCAATTAACACCTTAGCACAGTTTACCCACAATGCTAAGCAAGCTGATACTACGGTAGTTTTTACAGTCCTGCTGTGACCTTTTCCTTTATATATTGGGACTATAACGGCTTTGCACCAGTCTTCCGGTACCCGCTTCAGTTCCTAAATATAAATTAAACAGTACAGCAGGCCTGCCACCACTCCCTCTCCAGCCCTTAGCATTTCGAGTGATACTCTATCATATCCGGCTGCCTTACCTGCTTTCATGCTTTTCATTGCTTTCATTATTTCATCTACACTTATCTCCTACTTCCACTTCTTTCAATTTTTTTCACTTAATTCAGACGACCCTTCACTCATAAACACGCTTTCAAAGTATTCTTCCATCTCTTTAAATTGAAACTTCATCATTCAGCATACAGCCATTCTCGTCTCGTATAGCATCATTCTAGGCTGTTTTGAATTTCCCTAGCAGTTCCTTGAGTTTCCAGAACATTTAATATTTGCCTGGAAGTTATCAGATATCCTTCTATCATTCTTATCCGTTCTTCTTGCTTCCTTTCAACAACTTCTTTTACCTCTTTATTTATAAGTCTAAAGTCCATTTTTTCTTTCAATCTCATCATTCATACCGCCAGAATTACCAGCTTTGGTTGCTGTAAATCTAGCCATGCTCTTCTTTGCTTCAACTTCCATCCGAATCTCATCATCCCACCACAACGTATTATTTTTCCTTTCATTCGTTCTCTTACTTACACCACATACTTCGGTGGCTGCATCCACCAAAACTTTCTTAACATTATTCCATACAGTCTTCAGGTCTAAATCATTCATACATATTTCATTCAAATCATTTATATTCTCCTCAGTCTACATTTATACTTTCACACCTTCATCTTGTAACCTCTCTGTTCTTATACGTTGTAACGCAGTAGACACAGAAGTCCGATGCCAACGCCTGAATAGACCATTAATTCGGCATAAAACCAGGTAATGATCCGTCCCTACGTTGGATCCCCGGTAAACTCTTGTATCTACCACTGCGCTCCGCATTTAAACATGTTTAAAATAGTAAAGCGATGGTTTACAATATTTATGACTAGGTTTAGTCACATTATTTTTTATAGAATAAGAGTGACAACAGAGCACACGGTCCACTTAAACATAAGGGGATGCCCATAGACATCTAAATCTATCCTTGATTAAGTATCAAAATGCAGGATGCATTATCCCCCTGAGGATCAAGATGGAATGTCTCGTTTCAAGTAAAAAATGTCTCCGGTTCTCTACACTTACTATACAAAACACAGCAGCATTAAGCTGTTATTTCACGCCGGTATTCTGAGAGAGCGTGGTCCTTCCCGGTCGAGCCGACTCAGTCGTACTACAACCATATTATAGCTACATTTTGGCTCTACCACGTATAAAAAAAGTCGGCCAAGTGCGAGTCGGTCTCGCGCATGAAGGGTTCCGTACCATCGTAAAACAAATTTCTAGTAAGGGACCTCCTTTAATTTTTAAATTTATTTTTATTTTTATTATTTTTTGTTATAGGAGCAACAGAATTACACATTCTGTGAAAATTTTAACTGTCTTCCTATTACGAATCATGAGATACAGCCCGCTGGCAGACAGCGGAGGCTTAATAATAGGATCTCGTTGGTTCGATTTTGGGTATGGAACCCTAAAAATGGAATATATATCCTAGTCATGGGAAGAAGTTATCGAAAAGTGAAACCGTAAATTGTATCTAATAGGTCGGAGAAAAAGTTTCTTCCTATTTTATATACAAATTCAAGACATTCTTTTTAAAGTATAATTACATTTAATTATAATATATATGTGCCATTTTTTTGACAACTTGTTGCCATCTTGTAGTAGTGACATAATCCCGCTGCTGTAGAAATCTTGGGATTTTTGATCAAAAAAATACGACAAGTAGTTTTGACAGTCCTCTCTTGATGTTAAACTAACACTACCCAAAGAATTCTGAAGAGACCGAAATAGATGAAAATCTGAGGGTGCAAAGTGAGAACTATATGGTCTATGAATTGACACTTCACAACCAAGCTATCTTAATTTTTGCTGCGTGGCCAAATATGTGTGTGCTCTGGCGTTATCATGATGAAAGACCACTCCTTTTCTGTTGATCATTTCCGGCCGTTTTCTCAACCCTTGCTGGTTCGTTGTTGGCAGTAGAGATACGAATCGATGGTTTTGCTCGGCGGTAAAAGCTCACAATAAACGATGCCCTTCCAATCCCACCGTCATCACCTTCCATACACACAACATCACCTTATTGCGTGTTAATCCGTGTTTCGCTACAGTCTGTGGAGTTTGACTACCCTTTGACCATTATCTTTTTCGCACGTTCTTGTCATAGGTGATCTATTTTTATCACCGGTGATCAATATTTTCAAAAATGGTTCGGTTTCATTACGTTTCAATAGAGAATCGCAAATGAGTACACGATTCATTAGCTTATCCGTAATTACTTTATCCGTATGAGGGCGATCAGATGAGCGGCGCATATGACATCAAAATTCCCGAACTGAAAACGCTTGAACCAACTTTGTGCTACTCTTACTCACACTGCAGTAGGTCCATAAATGTCACAATTTTTCTTCGCGGCTTGAGTCGCATTTTTCCCTTTTTTGTAACAAAACTTCAGAATGTATCGAATTTCTTCGTTAAATTCACTCATTTTGGCGGACGAAAAACAATTGAAAAATGGCGGGAAAGTGTTTTTTACTTTTTATTTTACTTTTTCTTAATGTCCTATATGTATTGATATTAAAACCAGCCGAATACAAACAGTACAACCAAAGAGATTTTGTACAAACAAAATACGAAGAAACTTTTTCCCCAACCTATTATGTAGGTTTTCAGTTGTCCATTTTCCATTTATGTGTAGTGTACACTCGTGTTAAGCGACAAGTTAAATTTATCAACTAATAACAAGAAAAGTTATATTTGTCTTAAAAATGATACTTAGTATCAAAAATATAAACATATATATTGGGAACACATTCAGAATTTTTATATGATTTAAAAAAAGGAGGTTTAAATTCTAATGTATTTTGTCTTTTTTGTATGTACGTTACGCGATATCATGGCCTAATGTGAACCAAATTTAATGGTTCTATTTTTATAGAAATGAATAAGATATATATATATATATATATATATATATATATATATATATATATATATATATATATATCTTATTCATTAGCAGGAAGGGTTTGCCTATTTTTAAATCATGCTTGGAAGGTGGCCCGTGTAAATTTTCCTAATTATTAATAGAATCCGGCTTGCTGAAATTGATTATTTTGAAATTGAGAAATTGAATAAGCTTTAGATCCTCGCTAAAATGTTGAAGATACGTAATATTATAATATTGTTTATACAATATTCATTCATTACTGCTTGTCAAAAGTTCGCGGCTAAATATAGACATCACACATAAATTGCCTAATAAGGGAAAATTTGTCAGATCTACCACGCTTGGCAGACTGTTTATCAACCACAGTTTTATTTTTTATTTTGAGTTGACGCTGCTGCTGATCTGTTTGATTTCCTCTGTTGCCTCTCAGCCACGGGATGATATAATATAAGGGTATAGGATTTTGTTACGCCACCACTAATATATTGATATTACACTAATAATAATAAATTTATTTATTATTAGTTATAGTTAATATTAGGAAACGCTGCTGCCCATCTCCCGGTTTATTTCCCTCTGTCGCTTTTTACGACACCCACGGGACGATATGGGGTAGTGGATATTCTTACACTGCTATTACACGGTACTATAAAAGTATATTGAAAAGCAGTTCAATTAAAAAGTATTAAATGTTAAAGTAACTTTCAAACTTATGATTATATTTCAAATTATAACTTCCATTTCATGAGCAATAGTTCTTTTAAGTTTACCTTCGGAAGTCTAACAGGTTTCCAATAATGTCGTCACTGCTACGACTGGAGTCACACCATTCATCTTCTTTCTTATTTGTCACATCTGACTTTTATTTAAATGGTTTATTAATATAATGATTTTTATATTTACGCAAATACTACATTGAATGAAACTAATTTTACAGATTTCATTGCGTTTAATTTTAACTTTTACACTTTACACCCATGGTCACCTTACCATCTTCTTCACTATTGAAATTAGGATGTTTTTTTTTTAATTTCAATTTTGTGAGGTTTATTGTTTATCAAACCTAATGCAATGTAACTATCTGCATTTTGATTCTTAATCGAAGATGACCTCCACGTACCATCATCAGTTGAACTTTGTGCTCGTTTGCCCTTATTTAATAAAAAAGGAGCGGGTATAGGCTTAGGTTCATGAGCCTTGGTCTAAGCTCATAAGATTTGAGAAACGACAAAATTTTTGAAAGTGTCACATTCTAAAAACGATTGGGATTTCCCTCTACTCAGACTATTGCTTACTAAGAAATATATTATCTTCTTCTTTAAAGAAAACGTATTTTCTTCTGTACAAGCATTTAGACGCGGTACAATTATTTGCAGGCCATACCAACTTGTTCCGTATAGAATTCGAACCCGTGGCTCCGCAACACCACATTTTCACTGGAGCCTTCTAATATACAAATTTTATTATATTTTTATAATCCGATTTTTTTATACAACATGTGCTATGAAGCATTAAAAAATTGGAGGCTTTCGGATCTTTTTGGCAATTCTTATTGGTCTTGTAGTTGAGGGCCCTGAGCTGCCACTATATCTATATAGGTACTAATATGTATATGTAGCTACTTGTAGAAATACGAAATACTAATTCGTTAATATAAGCTAAAGTTAAACCAATTATTCAAATATACTGTTATTATGTAAACAGAACACAGTATCCAATTATAATATGACTGATTACGCAGACACCAAACGCCGTGGTAGCTCAGATGGTTAGCGTTCGTTCTAAATTTCACAGTACGCGAGCAAACCGGGTTCGATCCCCGCCGGCACCAATGAAATTGTTAATTGCAATTTTAAGTGCTGATTTACCACGTGCTCGGCGGTGAAGGTAAACATCGTGAGGAAACCTGCATGTCTGAGGAATTAAAAAAAAAATTCGAAGACATGTGAAGTACGCGAACACGCATTGGGGCAGCGCGGGACGGTTCTCTTGCCCTACCCTCCTCAGAAATGAGGGAGGCTCAGCTCACAGTGGACGTAAATAGGCTGCAACTTTACGCAGCCACTAGTAAACATTACAAAGTGTTATACAGTTATTTGTCAAATATGTTTCTAACTTATGATTTAACCATATAGCTTTCTCGTTCTAAAGTCTCACGTCTGTCACCCAGAGGGATAGGCAGAGACTACAGACCTCAATTTGGCATGATTCTAACACACTTCTTCCCCTTATTTAACATTCATATATCTACGTATACGTGCTCATTGGTTAAATGTGTATTTAATTTGGCCCATCCTCAAAATATCACTAATTTGATCTATAAACTTCCATTTGACTTGTTGACTTTGCCACTAACTTCTGCATACTAAATTTGGGTTTGCAACAGCATTTTTTATTAAAACAAAAGGTCACGTGTATTAGGGAATTAAATACTTATATGGAAACCTCTTGAACTTATCGTTAAGGTCGATTTTATTATGCCCGCAATAGTTCACTGCTGGTGCTGGACATGAATTTTCGACCACAGAACTAGACGTCCGCAACTTTGACGCTGTCTCTGTCACTGGTTTGAATATTTTACATATGGATTACATTAGATCCGTAGTATTTCGTCGTAAATTTCAGAACACGCGAGCAACCCGGGTTCGATCCCCGCTGGCATCAATGAAATTGTTGATCTAAGCGTTGATCTACCACGTGCTATTCAGTAAAGTAAAACATCATTCATGAAAAAAGGTCCACCAGCGAGCACGGGGGCAGTGCGGCGGAAGATATCACTCTAAAATCCTGCCAACCAAATGATAGGAGGCCAGTGATACTGCTATATATTGAAGGCCAACGGATTTTTTAGGTATTTCACATTATCGCCCACTACGACATTCATGGGGCAAAATGAGGAGGTGGGTTATCTTACCTCGCCAACATACGGCTTAATATATATGTAGGAATGAATCATTAGACGATGAAAGAAATGGAAAGTTACATTGATGATAGGTACGGTATAAGGGAGGAAAGCTACGGGAGAATAAGGCATGTATGTTAATAGACACATAAAACGTAGAGATTTTTTACTTTTAAACATATTAACGTAAGACGAGTGTCACGGAGCGAACTGTTTCTTTTGTTGTGTTAAGTATACTTGAATACATCTAAATACTTTAAATGTACATAAAATTATCTTGTTTACATTGCCTTACATACAGAGTTGGCCACAGGAAAATAAAATAAGATACAATTTAAATTTATTAATGAATAACTTTTCATTTAATAACAATATAAACTTGACATCTAATTGTTATAATTATAATAATATAATTAATTTAATAGACATAAATAATTTAATTAAGAAATTTTGACTAGAGATGGTATTACCTATCCAAATATAATTTAAGACAGATAGCAAAATGTATATCTTATTGTTTATATATTAACTCAGCCAAGGACTTGGCTACTGACACATCTGCTTCTTTTGAGCAGTGTAATGACTTAATATGTAATTTGGAATAAGTTCCAAGAATTTAAATGAAAATGAGACAATAGAGGTAATCTCTAGCAGTTATAATAATTTAAATAATTTAGAATAACTTAAAAACCTTCATTGTATGACTCACAGGTGATAATAAAAATTGTTTACACCTGGTGCATCAGAATATACAAGGCATGATAGGCAAGAGCTAGAAATGAATTGTTCTTAAATAGCAACAATATTCATATTTTATGTATTACTGAACATTGGTTAAACATAACATAATGTTTAATTTCAGTAATCACCAGGTGGTCAGTTCGTTCAATAGAAACGGTTTAAAAGTTGGCTCGTTAATATTAGCTAGTAAATTATTATCATGTAAGGAACGTAAAGATATTGTGAGCCTCTCTGTTGGGCGAACTGTAGAAATGGCATGTGTTTGAGCACCTCATTGTTGTGTCTACAGACCCCATGTTCTATATACAATACTTTTGAAAAAATTGGAGGAAGTTTTTATTAAACAATAAACAGAATAAATCTGTTGTAATATGTGGACTTTAATATCAATCTCCTAGAAGCTTCCTCCATATTAAATTTAGATCATTGTTTAAATCATAATCTTTTTAATTTATTTTAGAGCCAACGTATTACTGAATGTAGTGCAACATGTATAGATAACATTTTTACAAATGTTAAGCCGTTGCATAAATGTATAATTCAAAAATTGAGTTCTGATCACTGTGGACAGTTAGTTTCGTTACCTTATGTTCACAAAAAGCAAGTAGATAGAAAATTGTGTTTGTTCTGTAAATACGTCCTTGAAAGTTTAGAAGTAACATGAGTGAAAACTTCACTTTCATACCAAATGATCTAATTTTTGTATGGAACAGTGTTCAAACTTATTTGCAATGAATTTGATAATATTTTTACTTTAAAAACGTTCTCCTTGAACAGTCGGAGGCTTTCAATGAATGGGCGACAGTAGGGTCCATAAGCAGACAAAGGTTATATGAACTTTACCATGAAAGGTGTATAACCCTAGCGTCAATTAGGAATATGTCAAAAATATTCAAAAATATTTAAAGGTGTGCTCAAGCCAAGTCTTTGCATTTGAGCAACAAAATTAAGACGGCTTCTAATAAAATTAACATGACGTGGAGTGTAATTAATAGTGAAACTGGTAAGGTCAACTCGCAATTCAAACTACCGATTGAGTTTAACAACAAATTAACGGAATCAAATCAGGATGTTGCAATGGTTTTTGAGAAATTTTGGATATTCCGATCTTAACCACTATGTCCTAGATTCTTCTCCTGCCGTCGCCGAATCATTGTAAACAAAATGTAAATGCGTGTACAAAATTTTGTTTCATAAATATCATCAAAAGATATTGTAAAATATTTTAAAACTATTGATGTTAAGAAAACTGCGGATCTGTGGGGCATTTCCGTTAAAATTATTGCGTCTATAATCGATATAATCGCGCCTCAACTAGCTATTATTTTTAATACTAGTATCGAATATGGTGTGTTTCCTGATTTGATGAAGCATAGTAAAGTAATACCTTTATTTAAATCTGGTAGTACATTAGACCCCGCCAATTTTAGACCCATTTCTACCAACACTAAGTAAAATTTTTGAAAAATTATTCTTGATCAAATGTTAATTTTTTTAGTGTTAATAATTTTTCATAAAAATCAATTCAGTTTCACAGGGGGTCGCTCGACAACTGATGCTGGTGTTGAGCTGATTAAATATATTTTCAATGCATGGGAGAATTCACAGGATGCTTTGGGTATATTCTGTGACCTATCCAAAGCCTTCGATTGTGTTCACCATGAAACATTAATCAGAAACTACAACACTACGGTGTAAGTAATGCTCTTAAATTAATTGTTTCATATTTAAGTAACAGAACTCAAAAGTTGTCATTAATAGTATGAGCTCTTCCGGGTCGATAGTACAATGGGCGTGCCTCAGGCTCAATTCTCGGCCCTTTCTGTTTCTTGTATATATTAATGACTTACTTACCATAGTAGGGGATAACCATAATATAGTATTATTTGCTGATGACACTTCATTAATTTTCAAATTAAAACGACAATTATTAAAATATGACGAAGTAAATAATGCTATATCTAAATTAGTAAATTGGTTTAATGTTAATAACTTGCATTTAAATAACTAAATGAAATGTATGAAGTTCATGACTCCAAATGTCAGACAATTAAATACTAATGTAATTTTAAATGGGGAGGAACTGAGTCTTGTCGATACCACATTTTTCTTGGAATAACACTAGACATGAAGCTTCAATGGAGCCCCATATATAAAAGATAGCAAGCAGACTTAGTTCTGCAGCATATGCTGTAAAAAAGATTAGAAATCTTACCAGTGTGAAACAGCTAGACTTGTTTACTTTAGCTATTTCCATAGCATAATGTCATGTATTTTGCTATGGGGACGCACCAACTACCACTGAAATTATATTTGTTTTTACAGAAGCTGGGCCATAGAGCAATCTATGATTTAAAACCCAAAGTCGCTCAGACAAAAATTTAAGGAAATTAATATTAACTTTGGCCTCTCAATACATTTATGAAAAATGTAGTAAACGTACACAAAAATAAAAGTAGTTATACAAAATAAGTGATATTCATTCTGTAAATACTAGGAACAAACACAAGCTAGTAGTACCAGTTACTCGACTCCACCGAGTCAGTAATTCATTCTTGAGGCGATGTATACGCTTTACAACAAAATCCCAGAAATATATACAAAATTCGACCTGCTCAAAATTCAAAAACTTTATTAAACATAGTTTGTATAAAAGGGTTATTATAATGTTAAGGAATTTATGGATGATAACAACCCTGGGAATGAGGTGTTCGCTGCTGTTTCTAATTTGTTTTTGTGGTTAATTGTGTATATACATGATTGTAAGCTGTTATTTAAAAAAAGTCCCGCCAGGGTTTCTTGCTGGTTCTTCCCAGGACAGAGGTTTTTTCGAACCACTGTAATTAGACAAAGAGTGACTTTCAATAAGTATTATTTATAATCTATATTGAATAAAAAGTTTCTGTTTCTGTTTCTGTTTCAAAATAAAAAATATGAGTAAATTCAGGAAGAACAAAACTTATTGAAGACCCATTTCCTTAACTTTATTATTTTACGAAAATTTGTGTTAAAAGAAACAACTTGGAATATACTTATTACCTAAATAACCTTCCGGACTTTTGTTAACCTGTCAAAGATACGGAACGAGAACTTTCCTTTATACCAGCGCAAATTAGAAAAATAATTGACCTTTAAGAGTAACAAAACAAGTTAGTATCAGAAAAGTAATTAACCAAGTTCTTGCATCATTAGGCGATCCAAATTTGATTTAATGTTTTTATCGAATGTTTCAATGTAATTTGAACATTAATTCTTAATGAAGAATCAATATTTTCCTACATTCATGTTAGATCCTTGCCGCAGTTATATTATGGTTGCTAGCACGATGGGTCGGCTCGACCGAGGAAGGACCACGCTCCACAGAATACCAGCGTAAAGACTTAATGTTGTGTGTTTCGCTGCGATTATGAAACCAGCATTACAAATCAGGCATTTCATCTTAGTCCTCAAGTGTGACCAAGGCATGTGCATTTTAATTCTTAATTGAAAATAGATGTATGTAGGTGTCTTTTGGGCCACAGCGATCCCTTAAAATCCGTGGACTTAATACTATTATTTTATAAGTAGACTAAGTGTGACACCTTATTCTATAATAAAACCATTACAACACCTTAAGAAAAAGGAAGAAGCCCCATTGTCACTTTTACCAGACTGCAAAAAAAAAGGTTAACAATTCGACTGTATGCTTTTTGCACGTATATTACGACATATGCTTGTTAATTGTGTACCGATTTTGATGACCCCTTTCTGGGAGAATAAACATAATCTAAATTAGAGTTTATCGTAATTAAATAAATTAATTGTTGAAAAGTGTGTATTTACTAGTAATTTATTAAAATATTATTTTGATTTTGAAGAAGATATAATGCCTTTCAGACCAATTTCAGTAGCGGCGGCCAGTTCCAACGGAGACTAACTATCTGCACAGGATAGGAATAAAGTGCACGAGTGTGTGCACAAGTACATGTATACTCTCTATTCCAGTAAAACTCAATAACTGATTTTGACCCGAACTGAGATTAAAACTCAAAACCATACGATCAGCAGTCGCGCTTTACGACCATGATAAAAGAAGATACCATTACATTGCTGTTGATGGCAGCAGTTTAAAGACATAAGAAAATATTATCCCCATGGCTGTTGAAGTAGTACGAGATTAATCCATTAGATCCGACAAACCACCGCCTCCATATTAGAACCCTTAACGGTTGTCACTAATGGAAAACCTTTGCTTATCATTGCAAAACTTAGTAAGCGATTTAAACAGACCTGAAAACTCAAGCTCAAGTATTAAATTAAAGGGTATTTGTATTATACATAGAGTTCAATATTAATTGATAGTTGCTTCCGTGACATTGCATAAGTTGTTCGCCTCTTGGGGAAAGTTTTCTTTCTTTTATTTTCGTTATTAATCCTGATACTCTTTGATTTTGTTCATTAAGAATATCCCATAAAGTGTCGGTAGGTATCTTGAAATAAATTGGAAAACTTATTTTAATATTTTGGAGGCAAGATTTTAAATTCATAAGATAACGAAATATGAGACTGAAGAATGATTTACCCTTTTTTTCTATGTTTATAGAAAAAGCGTGATAAACGAGCACACCAGAGCTTAGTTGATGGTAAGTAGATGCTGAAACCCGTAGATATCTTAACCTATCCTAGGTTTGAAATCAAAATGCAGATGCCTTGTTATCTCTGAGAAATAAAATGAATACTTCTTTACCAGTAAAAGTTCTAGTTAGTCGTTTCTCACCATAACGTACAAAAGACATTATCATATTTTTTTATATAATATTTAAAAAAATACTAGCAATGCTATTAACATTACAAATACTCCCTTTAACCACACCTGGTTGGCTTAAAATACTTGTGTTAGGAGTTGTTCACGACAGCAGCAAATGGCGGATTCAAACCCACGACCTCTTGAGTTCGCGGTCCGCAACCTGCCATTAGGCTACTGTCGCTATTATCGTTGTGCTGCAAATTCAAAGCGTGGTACTTCCCCGGTTAAGCCGACCCGATTGTGCTGCAAACGTGGCCTTAACATTTTTATAGAAGAAGGGTGACAAACGAACAAGCATACCACCGGACGTTAAGTAGATGCTTTGGCCCATAGACATCTATATCAATCCTTATTAAGAATCAAAATTTAAATGACTGACACCATGGTCCCCGGTTCTCGTATGTCGTTACTCACCATTACATACAAAATACATTAGCATTGTGCTGCATATTCACAAGCGTGGTCCTTCCCCGGTTAAACTAATTCAGTTTTGCTGTAGCCAAATACGATGAACGTAGTTCGAACATAATATGTGAAATTTATAATTTTATTTTTACTTTTTAAAGACCATGCAAAAGAAAATTTTAAATTATAAGAGATCGCTATAAAGCATGGAATATATCCTAGTCCGTTCGTTTAATTAAATGAGCGATTGAACGGACGGACCTGAGGGGCTTTTCATAGATAAAGTTCTAAGCGTACGTGTAGCCGTGGGAATAATTAATTACTTGCTTTAATTACTTACCATCAGGTAAGCCGTATGCTCATTTGCTTCTGCTTCCATAAGAAACACTCAAAGCGTTAGCCGTGAAATTCACAGTACGCCAGCAACCCGGGTTCGATTACCGCCACCCTTACCGTCACAGCCTATATAAATCCACTGTTGAATGTATGCGTCCCCCATAGAATGACTCATAGGGGATATTTGCCATAGTTTTCATGTTTGGCAGGCAGGTTGGCAACTGCAGTTTTCATTTAAAGTTATTATGGGACACACTGCATATCTTCTGGTTTGTTTCCATCTGTGCCTCTTACGACATTCACGGGATGATATCGACTAGTGGATATTCTTACACCGCCACTATATGGTTAGATTACCCGCCAACACGAATTAAATTGTTAATTGCAATTATGCGTAATTAATTTTACGAAAGAAAATTAAATACTTTTGGATTTTCCTTCAAACATAAAGTAAGTGAATTTTCTTTCAAATATAAAGACGTGGAAGTCATGCTGTAGCTAGTATAGTATGTTGTAGCACTAATGGGACCGGGGAAGGACTACGCTCTCACACCAGCGTCAAATAGCAGCTAAAAGTTGCTGTGTTTCGTATGGTGAGTGTAGAGAACCGGAGACCCTTTTTAACTGGAAACGAGCCATTCCATCTAAGTTCTCAAGGGTGACAACTCATCTGCATTATTTGATTCGTAATCGAGGATAGATGTACATGTCTATGGGCCACAGTAACCACTTGCCATCAGGTGGACAGTGTGCTCGTTTGTCACCCTTATCCTATTAAAAAGCATAGTCTTTTAATAAAATAAAAGTTATTTAAATCGATTCAGTCTTTGGCGACTTGAGAAATCGCAGAAAAAACATAAAAAATATAGACGTCGAATATAGTAACTTCTCCTTTGTTGAACGTTGAACTCGGTTAATAACAAACTAAAATTGAAATTGTTTTTAAATTAGTATTCATCTTTTATGTGGGTAAGTAAGTAAATGAAGTCGTAGTAAGATCATTCTGTCCACGCATTCTTATATTTTAAATAGACGTCCAATTTATAACATTCT
This sequence comes from Parnassius orleans, assembly GCA_029286625.1. Lineage (NCBI taxonomy): Eukaryota > Metazoa > Arthropoda > Insecta > Lepidoptera > Papilionidae > Parnassius > Parnassius orleans. The sequence continues at coordinate 41,192 of JAGSMP010001086.1, forward strand.
TTCTTCATAAGAATTCTTTTTACATGCGCTTTTAATTTATGCAAAGGCAATTTATTAAGAAAAATCCATCGAAAAAGATAAACCATCACTCCGATAAGTCAGATGGATATCGTAAGAGTAAGGTAAGCTACTATGGGAAATTCCCGGAATGATCGTATAGCCTCCGATAGATGGCGGTATTACCATCTCGTTCACGCCCTGTGTAAACTATCTAGACCGGGGACAGCAGCGTTGAAATACTAACACAACGCCCAAGTAACCATGCAATAAAATGGTGGTACTGCGATCGTCAGCACTTTTTTTACCACTCCACCTGTCCAATGTGTGTTTGTATGTTTTTAGTCTTTTTTTCTATAGAATAAGGGGTGACAAACAAGCATACAGTCAACCTGATGGTAATGGATGCTGTGGGTAGTAGACATCAACATATAGCCTCGATTAAGGATCAAAACGCAGATGCGTTGTCACCTATGAATACTAAGATGACATGCCTCGTTTTCAGTAAAAAAGATCTCCGGTTCTCCACACTCACTATATGAAACACAGCAGCCTTAAGCTGCTATTGCTTGATATACGCTGATAAACTTTGAGGTCCTACTCCGATCGAGTCGATCCATTACTGCTACTACTGCAGCTTGGCTCTACTAAGTACAGCACTGTTGCGTAGGTACTGCGATCGTCAGCTCTTTGCTTACAAGCCCACCTGTGTGTGTCTGTGTCTTTTTTACCCCCGACGAAAACAGAGGGGTGTTATATGTTTGTAGTGTGTATCTGTGTATCTGTCTGTCTGTCTGTGGGATCATAGCTCTTGAACTTTAATTTAAATTATTAGTCTTCCAATGTTAATTACTATCTAGGTCCATAACAGCCTATCAAAAGTCCATTGCTCAACATAGGCTTCCCCCATAGATTGCCTCATATGGGTATATTTGCCATATTTGCCACACTTGGCAGGCGGGTTGGGAACCGAAACTTTGAGTTGTTATGAGAAAGATGCTGCTGCCCATCACTTGTTTCAGTTTCCCTTAGTTCAATGTATTCAACGGCTATCAAAGCGTTATATAGTTTGCTCGCTATGCTACGTTCCAGTACTCGTTAAGAATAAACAATAGTTTGGAAAATCCTAAATTCCACGCCTCGAACACTCATGTTGTAACAAAAGAATTGTCAATATAATTTGGCTCTATATTTGTGGTTTCTAAACCAAGACGTAATTACATAAAAATGTGTTATAATTATAAATAAAATGTGCCCGTCGGTCATCAATTTGAAACACATTAATGAGGTTATATAGACAAAATGTGGCGTTAGTTATGAGTTTCATATAATTTAAAAAACATACATAAGGCAATACACAGCGTCATAATGAGTCACAGTTCAAAGACCAGCAAGTTACTCTGACCACGGTAGCTCGCTATTGCTTGTGCTATTGCTATGTATTTATTTTGATAGCGTGGTAGAGCCATGCTGCAGCTATATTATGGTTGTAGTACGAATGGGTCGGCTCGTCCGGAGTAGGGCAACGCTCTAACAGAGTACCAGCGTAAAATAGCAGCTTAATGCTGCTGTGTTTCGTATGGTGAGTGTAGAGAAACGGAGACCCTTTTTACTGAAAACGAGGCATTCTATCTTAGTTCTCAGGGGTGTAAACGCATCTGCATTTTGATTCTTGATTGAGGATAAATGTAGATAGATGTCCATGGACCACAGCATTCACTTACCATCAGGTGGGCTGTGTGTTCGTTTGTCACCATATTCATTAAAAAAACGGTGTTGTGTTTATTTTATGTAGAAATGTTTTAAACTGAAAGAAGGTGTATCTTCTCAATATTGTCGCACTAGTATTATCGCCCTATTTAACAGTCTATGAAAGTTACGGCAGTCTTGGATAGATCTTCTGACATACATTTTTAAGGTTAAAAAGGTTTCAATAAAGAGACGTCATTTTATAACTTATTACAATATGACTCAATATAGTGTCGTGTTTATTATTTACTCTTTTTAGGTAAATACGAATAAAGGCACATACTTATCTCCAATAAACTACATATCACGTTGACAAAGTGTGCACATAGTTAATAACAGCGTTTTCTTAGTCACATTAAACAAAATCAGTGTCAGATTGTTGAAAACAACGTTCGCGGTTTACGGAACAAAGAACTAGACTTCAAAGACTTGAATTGATCGTAACTTAGTGCGCATTGTATGAGTACCGTGGTTGCCCGTGTAGTAGCCAGAGTCTTCAGTGTAAGCTCGATGGTTATATCGCCTTCCATTGGCAACCATCATGGGTAGAAATGGCGTGATAGGTTCTCCTACGCCGCTATCACCTGACATCCCTACTTGAAGAAGGGTCTTTTCTAGCAGCGGAAATGTGAAATTTTTATAATAAGACATGAATTTATGCGGCAGTTGTGAAGACTCCATTTGCTTCAGCATAAATTAGTTTAGTCGTTACATGTACACAAACTGTCGACCCGCATTCCAACTATGACAAAGGGAAACATGTGTCACAAGCAAACAGTGCATGAAATGTTATATTGTATATTTAAAATCATCAATTGATATTGAACGAGTCGAATAAGATAATTCAAATATTTTGATAAGACTTAATTTATTTTTAATCCCCAACGCAAACAGAGGGGTGTTAAATTATGTTTAACGTGTACATATATCTGTATCTGTGTGTCTGTCTGTGGCATCGGAGCACCCAAAGAATTATGGCGATATATAAACGAATATATTACAAATTTGGCGGATGGGGGCTAGGCGAGAAAAAGTGTAAGATTTTCCATCACGACCCCTTCTGACGTAGACGGCCTTGGCGGCTATAAGGAAGCAGATAGAATAATAACCATCACCCTTGCACTTGTTCTTATGTTGCCATGTAAGAAATATTATTTTTAATATTTTAAATGACGCTTCATTTTAATAGACGCTAGTAATTCATTTATTTGTATTTGTTAATCAATAATATAATCCGTTTATCAATAATAATATACTACGAAAGGACTTCGTATCAACCGAGTGTTCCGACACTCACGCATTTTTATTGTTTGAAAGGTCACTTAGTCGAGATTATTTCTAGATATGATTCAGAAAATATTTTCAGCCGTTTGAATCGTCAGCTCTTTTGTTTCGGGGTTTTTTATTTTTATTTAAGTTATATATTTGTATTTTTATTCGTTGCCGACTTATCACGCGTTCGAACCAAACGGTTCGCTACTTCTTCATGCGTACAGCAAAGGAGTGGAATAAGTTGCCAGCATGTCTTTCCTCCAATCTGGGTGTCTTCAAGGCAAGAGTGAAACGGTTTTGTTCCGTCAGTGCGTTTCACCATCTTCGGCTGCAACACCACCATCAGATTGGACGGTAACTAAGCGCTGACTTAGAATAGTAAAAAAAATTTACTATTACAGCCCTTCACAAGTCCACTACTGAACATAAGCCCCAAGGAATGCCGCAAAACATGGTTCTGAGCCACCTGCAGCCATTGACTCCGTTTATGTCTAACCAGGACTTCACTCCATCTAGTGAGGAGCTACACGAAATGAACACAAAAGATACTTCGCTTACCGGCACGAGTTGGTACTCTAAAACATTTCTTTCTCATCAGTAGTTCTTTCAGCTATATAGTCTATAGCAACTTCAGCTTACCGTCCGTTGGGTTATGTCAGTTACGTTGTTCTACTGCGGATATCGTCATTACAAATTGTATTACGCAGAGAAGCTCCGAGCATAGTCCTCTCCATAGCTCGCTGAGCGACCTTGAGCTTCCTCCTGTGGCAAGTGAAGGACTAAATACCCATTTTGGTATTTATATTACCGTTACAGCCTATTAAAGTCCACTGCTGAACATGGACCGCCCCCATAGATTGTCTTAAATATTTGACATAGTTGTCATGCTTGGCAATCGGGTTGGCAAACCCAGGTTTTTATTTTTAGTCGTTATTAGGAAGACGCTGCTGCCAATCTCCTGATTTGTTTCCCTCTGTCGCCTCTTACGACAAACACTGAATGATATGGGGTAGTGGATATTCTTACACCGCCACTTGGTTTAAATATTGGTTTTATTTATTGATTATAGAAACATGTGGAAATTTATAATGATTTCCCACTCCATTGTCTGTCTGGCTATTTTATAGCTGTCTTAAACTGGACGATCATGCCGCCATCTAACGGAAGCCATGTTGAGATCATTGTGACATTTCCCATACTCGCCGCTTACGTAGCCCATGTAACGTAATAGGGTAATGGACTTACGATCACACAGTAAAGTTAGACTGCCTCAAACGATTTGGTTAACCGCGACAAATTTCGTATAGACAATAGAATTGAACGCAACCATTCCGCACGAGATTTGAGTCATATCGTAAACTTGAATTTGGCTCTCGAGACTTCTTAAGGATAAAGCGAATTAGTTTTTCTACTTTAGCAGCTGTAGTACGCGTTTATATCTCTTTTTACGATCTCGCTGAGATAAGAGGATCGAACCAATGGAAAACTTAAGCAATTAACCGTTTTTTAGCAAAAAGTTTAAGTAACGCGCGACTATAAATGTAATTAACGTAAAACGACGATCAGTTGGCCTAGTCCTAATAGAATAGAAGACGAAAACAAAATAAGCTTATTGTGATTTTTAACCACGATTTTGAACTCACTTTCGTGTGTTAGGGCCAAATATAGTAAATTGATTTTAAACTTACTTCCCAATGAGCTAGAGACTTGAAATTTTTAACATAGCTCAGAATCGGATGACGTTGTAAGAATATACGTAAAAAAAGTGATGTAGGTATTTTTTTCGTACATATAATTTTTTAAATTACTTGTTCAAAGAATAGATTACTTGTTTAAGTGATTACCGTCGACTATGAATAACTGCAACACCAGAGAAATTTTAGATTCGTTTTAACTAGCACACTAGCTGTTAGCACGAATATCACAGAAAATAGAAAAAAAAAGACGTCTGAGAATATCGTGTGGCTCTATCCTAAATACGAGCTTTACATATTAAAGTAATAGCTTATTAATGAGATGAGTCTGCGAATTTATTAAAGTGCACTTTAAAATTCATTTAAGTTCAGAATCTGTAGAGATATTAAGATGAAACAAGATTGGCTCATCTCAGGGCTTTGATATTGAAAATTTCAAATTAATTTCTTTCGTAATTTCCAATTAGACTAAACAGTAAGTATACAGTATTTATTGGGAACTAAACAGTCTAGAATTTTTTTTTTTGAATAAGAGTGACATACAAGCACACGGTCCATGTGATTGTGTGTGGATGCTTTGGGTCATAGACACCTCCCATCTCTCCTCAATTAACAGTTAAAATTTAGATGCGTTGTAACCCTTGGGTATTCGTAATACCTCGTTACCAGTAAATAGGGTTCGGTTCTTTACAGTGACTATATAAAATTCTGCTGCATTATGCTGCTGTTTTCTGTGAGAGCGTGGTCTTTGCTCGATCGAGCCGACCCATTTGTGCTGCAACTTTAATATAGCTGCACTGTGATCATATTATATAAATTATTTGTTTAGAAAAAGGTATCAGGTATTAAAACAAAAATACACTCAATAGGCTGTTGAAAAATCTATTCAATAGGCTGTTACGGTAAAGGTAAAAATTATACTCATTGAAAGCCACTTTTATCTTTAATTTACAACCGATTCGGAATACCTTTGTCCTGGAAAGAACCAACAAAGAAACCTAGCCAGAACTTTCTTTAAAAAGAATAATTTACAATCATTAATTATACAATAATTAACAACACAAAAGAAACTTGAAATGGCTTGGTAGCGATCACCTCATTCCCAGGGGTTATTTTCATCTATACATTCCTTCATATTATAATAACCTATTATTATTACGGACATGACGATACTATAAGTGTTCCTTGTTGTTTAACTACGAAACCCTAAAAAACTTATGATTCGTGCCACAATTACACCCATATCAAAGAAGAAAAAAACGATAAAACGAAACGAGCAATATAATATTAATTTGAATTTGGAATTCCAATCGACTGCACTACATTAAACTTTAAAATAAGTTAGTAAGTGAAAACTTCCATTTTATAATATGTAAAGATTCTTTGCTATGCTCTGATTTCCTGGAAATTCCTGTGTCGAGTCGCGTGGAATGTTTCGCGAGTAACATTTTCTTATCGGATAAGTGCACCTTTATGCCGTTTCACACGTATAAAGCTATTTCCACAGATTTTACAAGAATGCGCTTTTGTTCTTATTACTATTTGGAAGTTTTGATACTATTACATTTTTGTTACTATTTGTAATACAACATCTAAGTTACTTTTTAAAAAACAATAATTTACAAAAGCATACACGACACCAGGACAAATTGAATATTTCTTAGAGTTATTTATTTATCAGAAAGAATTTAAGTAAGGTGGCCCATAAGTCGTTAGAAATGTAAATTTCGAATAAAATACAAAAGGCGCGCATAGTGGCGCGCGCGGTGCTGGGTACCGATGGTTTCTGCAGAATTCAGTCGCCATGGAGTGTTTCACCGGTGCGGACCGTGCATTTGTGTGCAAGTTTTATCGAAACAATGATTCGGCTACCATTGCGCGGCGTAAATTCGAGAATATCCAGAATTACGCAACTTTAGACATTCAAGTGTTCAAACGATTAGAACTGGGTTATTAAGTTCGAAGAGGAGTTCAACGTTGAATAACAAACAACGGTCAGGTCGACCAAGGACATCACGGACGGAAGAAAACATCGATGTGTGAAACACTCAATTCGTGAAAATCTACCCAGTCTATCGTAAGCGTTCCAGTGCATTAAACCTGCAGAACATCGTTACAGCGAATTTAAGAAAGATTTACATCTTCACCCTTACAAGATTCAGATAGTACAGGAATTAAAAGATACTGACACTATCCACAGACTAAATTTCGCAAATGAAATGTTGAACCGCTACTTCGTTTAATAACGTGTTATTCTCTGATGAGGCTCACTTTTACATCAACAAGCCATGTCAATAAACAAAATTGTCGCTGGGTTAAAATCCAAATCACCAAACATCAAAAGCCCTACAGCCTAAAGTGACAGTTTGGCGCTATGTCAGCACATGGCATTATAGGCCCTTACTTTTTGAGGACAGCAGGGGCCGCGCGCACTGTTACTTCACACGGTATGTAGCTATGATCCAGGACTTTTTACACCAGGAGTTGCAAATTTTCCAGGCTTCAATGCGCGGACCTGGTTTCAACAAGATGGAGCAACTGCCCATACCTCTAACGTCGCTATGCTGGTCGTCCGTCAACTTTTCCTAATAAAGTGATCTCTCGAAGGAATTCCTTAGCCACCACATGGTCAGATCGACCCAATGGACTTTTCTTATGGGGTTATCTTGAACTAAAGTGTGCAAAACCAACCACGCGGTCAATGACGTCCTGAAGAAAATATCCAAGAGAAATGGCAAACATTACAGGCTTACTTGCCGCGCAGTGATGGATAATTTTAAACATCGCTTACAGGAGTGCCGCGATCGTAACAGTTACATTTAGATGATTAATTTTCAAAAATAATTCCCATTTTATAAGGATTATGAAAAAATAAAAACCTTTTTCATAATGTCATTAGTTTTTTTTAAATTATTTTTTTACATTTCAAAGGACTTATGGACCACCCTTTATTAGTTTAAAATAAATAAAAAATATTTTACAAAATTTAATCGATAAGTAATTAGAATCAGGCGTTACTTTGCGGAAATCTATCAAATTAAAAATGTTAAAAATTCATTACGCGGATCTTAGCTAATAACGTCTTTAATTCCATTGCATTTAAGACATTTACCCCTCTCACTTCTGAAAGTATTTCGCACGTAACCTTAACCCTTTCCGATATGAAAGAAGGTGAAGGTCTGTGTTCAGTAGTGGGATGTATATAAAATGTCTCATTACTTCATTTTTCTCATGTATTGCTTTAATTAGAAAATTATATTTTTATATTAATGCAAATACTACATATTGAAAAAAAACTATACTTACAGATTAATTCATTTTGTTTTGTCATAGTCATGACAAGGTTACAAAGATGGCTTGCTTTAAATGATTAAGTTCAAAAGAATTGAAATGAATAAGAGAGAAATGTCCAAATATATTCACATATAACAGTGGATTTATAAAGGATTAAAAGGAAAGAACGTCACGGAGTTTCCCTAGGTGATAGAATTCGTGATGAATACATCCCCAACATAACCTGAATAAATGACAGACTAACGGTTCAGTGAGCCAAAGCGGCAATGGCCTGGAAATATAGCTCGAATAACCGACAACGGATGAAAAGAATGGTTCTCAGTGGAAGCAAAATGTGGGTGGCTCCCCACTAGATAATATAGTAAGAAAAGAAAGACAGAAGAAAGAACAGAGAAAGACAGTAAGTTAAAGGGATTAAGGGCCGTATTTTAAGATATTTCAGCAGTTAGGTGGTGGGAAGGTGAATGAAGGTGAATGTGAAGAGCTAATAATGGATGAATGGGATGGATGAAAAAAGATGACCGATGTTCTGGGAATAATTAAAAGCTAGGTAGCCGGTTACCTACAAAATTGGGATTACAAACACCTCAGTTGGTGATTGGTTGGTTGGTTAGGTCACCCTCGTGGTGGTACGTTGCATTACTTTAGTAAATTTTTAAACGTCTGAGAATCTACTGAAATGTAATTATTACACAAAACTTAAATTAAATTGGACATACGGACGAGTGATGTGTCAAGATATCAACACGATCTAATAAATAGATCAATAAAATCATAAAAATATTTTTAGGCAATGTAGAGAACCGATTTTTATCGGTTTTCAGCCCGCCGAAACATCTTCCAGGTTTGAGGCATGTTGATTGTTCTAATTCTGATTGTAACTTTGGAACATCATCGTTATCGTCACTATAGCCCATAACAAGTTGTATGTCGGTCTTCCTCAACAAGTTGGTAAGTTAATTTTGCATTTTTTTTACAGTCTGTCAAAAGTCAATTACTGTACATAGCCTTTCATAGATTGAATTTTAAGGAATATTTGCCTTAGTAACCACGCTTGGCAGGCAGGTTGTATAGTTTTATTTATTGTTGTTATTAGAAAGACACTCTGCTCATCTCCTGGTTCCTCTGTCGTCTCCTACGACCTCCACGGGAAGATATAGGGTACTGGATATGCTTACACCGCGGTTGCAATTTTAGTTTAATATCGAGACTATAACGGATTCATTTAAAAACTTAAAACTTTTTGCATGAACAATTCTAAACTGGAATTAGGCTTTGGGTTCACTGAATACGACAGCTACGTTATCGCGTTATGTCAGCCCGGGCGAAGCCCCCACTTTCTCACAGCTTATCTGTTTGATTTCATAACCGACGCAGTATTACGGTATAACATTGTTGATAGTTAACATTTAGCATTAATCTCTCCAGAGTATGTTCTAACAATATAAGACATGGCATAACATGACATTTCGAAAAAGACCCCAATTAAGTCTACCCTGTTCTTTTCAGAATCTATGTAGATTGTTCTTTATAGATAAGGGTGACAAACGAGCACACAGTTCATCTGATAGTAAGTGGCTCTAAGACATCTACATCTATCCCCTTCTCTAATTAACTAAGACTAAGAAGGAATGCCTCGTTTCCAGTAAAAGGGGTCTCCGGTTCTCTACACGCAACATACGAAACACAGCAGCATTCGGCTGCTATTCTGGGTAAGAACCTCATACCATCTTATACATTTTTGCGATGTCCAAATAGCGTGCACTACTGTGTTCCGGTCTGAAGGGACAGATATAAACAGCAGTATAATAACCGGCTATGAGACATTCCATCTTAGTCCTCAGAGGTTACAACGCATCTGTAGCCTTCCTTATTTGAAGTTTGTTCCAGGCATATAGTGATGACGTAAGTTTGGTCGTAACATAAAAAAGCAAAAGCTCACACGACAAATTTTCTCCCCATTACATTTGGTTACAACTTAAACTTATAAAATAACTAGCCTTAATAAATTAAGAAGTTTAATTTTTTTAGAAGCAACCTTTCCTCTTTTTTAGCACTCCCGCAATAGTTCACGGTGCGACATGGACTTCTGCCATTGGCTATACTTAGCCTTTGAGATAGAAAAGGAGAAGCTCTTTTATCATCAATTAAGACATGAAAGTATTTAGTTAATGTTTTAATTTTAAAATTTTTCTAGATAGGTTGTGTAATCAGTGAGAAAATTATATTTTTTTAAAGCCGGGCAAAGCACGGTCATCCAGTGCAAGAATGATTTTACGAGTAGATAATATCAATTATTCAGATGTTCTCCAGTTTCAATACGAAAATCTCGATACAAACATGTTATAATAGTAATTAATATATTATGTAAAGCTTTATACTCGACTAGCATGTGTCAATAAAACCTCACAAGATCGATAAGTGATATACAGTATTGTCTTTTAATTTTAACGTCCTCGAGAACAAAACACTCACGCCTGTCACCCAGAAGGGTAGGCAGAGACTATGGACCTCCATTTGGCACGATCCTGACAGACCTCTCGCCTCCTCCACATCCATATACCTACGCATACGCTCATCGGTTAAGGGTACTTAATTTGGCCCATTTTCAATATATCGCTAATTTAGTCGATAAATTTTCACCTAGGGCGTCCTTCCAGACTCTGCCGTTCACCTCTGCCACATAAATTTTGCTTTGTCACTCTTTCCTCATTCATTCTTTCTACATGACCAAACCACCGAAGCATTCCTTTCTTAATCTTAATTCTTAATTGTGACCAGCACAACATCATCTTGCAAACCACACTCTTCTCTTATCACACAATTTCTCACTCTGTCATTTAGATTCAGCCCTAAACTACTTAATGACCGCATTTCTACAGCATTTATTCTACTCACGTGCGTCTTCTACACCCAAATTTCACTACCATGCATTAAAGTAGGGACTAACACAGCATTGTGAATTTCCATACGTGCCTTTTTGGACACATTCTGATTTTCCACAATAAAGTCTAGAGCCCCATTTACTCGTATTTCCTGCGTTCACTTGTCGTTCTATATCCTTATCATATCTACCATCCCTGCTTAATACACATCCCAAATACACAAACTCATCTACTTGCTCGACCAATTCCCCTTCTATTCTTATTTCACATATCGTTTTACTTTCTTCTTTCCAAAACCATAACTTTCGTCTTTCTTGCGTTCACTTTCATTCCCTTTCTTTTAATGACTTGTTCATTAATGTAAGCATCATTGCAACACGGCCACCGAGGACGCAAGTATGACTTTTCATCGGTGTACAAAGGCATTTGACGTTTAACTCACCCATTCTTAACGCGCATTCTTCAACTTTCAAATTTTCAAACAACTGTCCATAAATAGTTTGAACAGCCACGGGAAGCCACACAGCCCTGTCTGATACCTTCATGGATGCCAAACCTGTCCGAGTAGGCCCAGTTGATCCTTACACAAGCACTGGACAGAGACTTCAATGCTTGTATCAATCCAGTGCTCAACCCAAATGAGTTCAGTGTTTGCCATAACACATCCCTGTCCACTCTGTCATAAGCCTTTTCCAAGTCCACGAACGCACAAAAACCTTTTGGTTTTGGCCAAAACTTCTCGCGCATGGAAAGACTTGATCCGTACATCCTATTCCTTTCTAAATCCCTTGCACATCCCAAATTTTTCCATCAGTATCTTTCATAACTCTTTCAATTAGCACCTTAGCATACAGTTTACAATGCTAAGAAGGCTGATAACACAGTAGTTTTTACAGTCCTGCTGCGATCCTTTTCCGTATATATTGGGGCTATCACGGCTTTACCAGTCTCCCGGTACCCGCTTAAGTTCCCAGCACAAATTGAACAAGGTGTACAGCAGGTCTACCACCACTCCTCTCCAGCCCTTAGCATTTCGAGTGATACTCTATCATATCCGGCTGCCTTACCTGCTTTCATACTTTTTCATTTTTCATTATTTCATCTATACCTATCTCTATCTCTTTCCTCTTCTTTCGGAATTTCTATTTCATTTAATTCAAACGTCTCATCACTCATAAACACGCTTTCAAAGTATTCCATTCCATCTCCTTAAACTCGAAACTTTGTCATTCAGAATACAACCATTCTGGTCTCGTATATTCAGACTGTTTTGAATGTTCCTGGCAGTTCTTACAATTTCCAAAACATTTTTATATTATCAGTTCTTTCTTGCTTTTTCATTCAACTACTTCTTTTCTCTTATTTAGATGTCTAAAGACTGCCTTTTTTCTTTCAATATCATCATTCATACCGCTAGAATAACTAGCCTTGGTTGATAGTAAATCTAGCCACGCTCTCTTCTTTGCTTCAATTCCATCTTTACCTCATCATCCCACCATAAATTGTTATTTTCCTTTCATTCGTTCTCTTAGTTACACAAATACTTCGGTAGCTGCATCCACCAAACCTTTTTGACATTAAACTACACAGTCTCCAAGTCTAAATCATTCATACACATTCATCCAATCCACTTGTATTTTCTCTCAGTGTACATTTGAACTTCTATTTCACAAGTTCATCCTGTAACCTCTCTGTTCTTATACGCTGCAAGCTGCCTCGACAACAGTTTTACAATATTAAGTAAGTAGGTAATGGCGAACGCGACACAATAAAAATCTTAGTGGTATTTCTTATTATACGATTACGATCAAGAATCAAAATACAGATGCGTTGTAACCCCTGAGGACTAAAATGGAACGCCTTGTTTCCAATAAAAAGGTTCTCCGGTTTTCTACACTCACCATAAGAAACAGCAGCATTAATCTGCTATTTTAAGCTGGTATTCTGTGAGAGCGTGGATTCGATACATTCGTGCTGCAGCCATAATATAGCTGCAGCATGGCTCTACCACGTACAAAGCAACTTGAACTAAATTGACACAATTGTTACGCACAAAGTGCAACATTCTGCTTGTTGAATCTGAATCAATAAAATAACCATTGAGAATGCTTTATTATGTTGTTTAGCAAGTTGCAATAAAGACAGAATATAGTTTTACCGTTACCGTTACAGCCTCTTAAAAGTCCACTACTGAACATAGGCCTCCCCCATAGATTACCCTATAGGGGGATATTTGCCATAGTTGCCACGCTTGGCATGCTCGTTTACAACCAGTTATATAATACAGGAAGACGCTGCTGTCCATTTCCTGTTTGTTTTTCTCTCTGTCGCCTCTTAAGGCAATTACAGGGCGATATAGTCTAGTGAACATGCTCACACAACTACTGAACGGTTACTAATAGAGCTTAATGTTAGTGCTATTACTATTCACATTTTCTAAATTTAATATTTTATTAGAAATGTTTAAAAATAATTAGCTTAGATCCGCGTAATAAAAAAAAGATGTGTCTTACCTAGTTTGAAGAGCTCCTACCTATTCTTCAGTTGCGTGCACCACCAGTCATCACTTATTCCAGCACCACTACTTACACCACTATACTAGAAATACACACCACGACAGTGGTGGTGTCAATGTCAGTGGTCCTACTCTATAAACGTGTTTTACGTGGTGGCTTCCGCTAAGACCGCAAATTCTATTAATTTTCATAATATTTTCTTTCAAGTAAATAACTAAAATGGTTTTTTCGAAGCAGCAAAGTTAAATGAAAATTCCTTCTCGTTTTTTCATAATTGGTTTTTCAACACTAAAAGCATGTTTCCGTTATGTTATAATTGTGTATAAATATTGCCCGAGCTGCTCAAAACATAAAAGTTTTAAAGAATGTTTCCGCTCGGAAAATATTATAATAGAACATAATCTAAGTTAATTAAGAGCCACGATATCTCAGGGATGGCGCGCTCGCCTTATAATTTCAAAGTATGCGAGAAACCTTGATTCAAATCCTACGGGATTGGCCAAGCTGCCTTTTTACTGTATCTACATTTTTTATTCTTAATCGAGGATAGATTTTTATGGGTTACTGAATCCACTTGCCATCAGGTGGTCTATGTGTTCGTTTGTCACTCTTATTCTATAAAAGTAAGTACAACTCAGATCCTCTGAGTTGTACTTACTCACTCAATCACATCTCAGCACTTAAAATTGCAAATTATCGGTAGATCAAAAGACAGACAGTATGCGCGCAGTCCAGATTTATCCCAAGAGTTAACATTAACACGATAAAATCGGTCAATGTATAAAATCAAGATTTAACTGACTAAAAAAGTAAGAGGTTGTCACTTTGACTGCATATTTTTATGTTTCTTTTGATTGTAAACTGAGTTTTATGATTCGTTTTTATTAAATATACTTTATTTCCTCGCAAATAACTAATTTGAAATGAAAAAGGATTCCACCGTTAGAGAAATTTTATCTCCAGTTTTCCGTCCCCGTGAAGTCGAGTATGTGTAATACGACGTTGTAGTCGTCACCTTGAGCGTATATTATTGTTTACTCCACACTAAATTACTTAGAACTTTAGTAGGTGATAGGACTCCTTTTCTGCCCAGGAGTCTGTCAGGTAGGTACAATATTTTGTCAAAACTCTCGATAGGTGCGTAGGCAACCTAATAAAATGCACACGACGCTTGGACTGATGTTTATTTCAAAATAATGACACAGATTAAACAGTTATACAAGTTGCACAAGAAGGTAACAGATGGCGTTAGCTTTTATTGATTAACCCCGGTCACTCACATGCGCGCAAACATTCATACATTGTACGAATGTTTGCACGCATTTGAAGGTTCGTCAAATATTCATTCGCAAACTTAGCTGATATGCAAATGGGTTCGTATACTCAATTTGCGAACCCGTTTGCGCTTCTTCCTACACTTGTTTACGAATGTCTCAGTCTTCTCTAAATTTCTCTTCTTTTTAATTTGTCTATGGAACATTGAAAGAAAATAAATTTTGAATTCTTTCCCAGGCGTCATTAACGGCCTTTCTGTTTTATAGGATTTCTTTTGGTATCCCATGGTCGATTCATTCTGCAGGAGTTCAGTGAACTCCATCACCTTGGTGTTGTTCCAATCCATGATGAAGTTAGTTTAGTACGCTACAGTAGACATCACGAACTATGAAATGGCGAATCGTCCGTTACCTTCGAACTGGTCGCACGAATGTTGGGAGAGTACGCTAAGGATCGAGGTTCGCGCTTTTGATTTCCGTTAAAAAACCGACATAGCTTGGAAAACCGCGATTGCAGCAAAAACTTTGCATAATCATTTGCAAATGTCGTCCTATACTTGTGGGTTTGCGTATTCGTGCGAATGTGAGTGACCGGTTTAATAACTAGTTCGATATTTTGATATATATTAACACTATTCACCAAATTTTCATCGTAATTGGTTGAATAGAACGAATAGAAGACATACGAGTAAACACAAATATTAACTTTTTTTATTAGAAACTCTCTCAGGCGTGCGTGCGTCGTCTCACCAAAGTTTCGTCATATTCGGATAAATTCTATAGGACAGTATAGAAGACAAACAAACACATAAATAAAAATTATTTCTTTTTGTTCGTAGCCTTCGCGGGCGCGCCTGTTACAATAAACCAAAATTTCATCGTAATTGGGTGAATGATATAGGAACGAAATGAAGATATACAAAAAAAAAATATTGATTCTTGTTAGAAACCCTAGTAGACGCGAGGCCACAGTTAACATCACATAGAAACAAATTCAAAAACAAAGAGTTCAGGAGACCTCTATACATAGTCGTCATAGACTATAGTAAAGCTTTCGATATATTATTCACAAATCTATCTGGAATGCACTAACACTGAATATTAACAGAAGGTATATAAATATCCTAAAGTACATTTACAACAACGCCACCAGTGGAGTCAAGCTCGAAACCAGAGAAGAAGAAATAAGAATTGAAAGAGGAGTATGACAGGGTGACTCTCTGTCACATGTTAAAAAAAATCTGGACTGGAAAACCAGAGGGTTGAAATTAGCTGCCAGTTGCTTTCGCCATTTGAGATTCGCAGATGATATAGTTGTATTTGCTGAAACATCTAAAGACCTAGAAGTAATGATAAGCTCACAATTATTTCTATCACTTAACTATTTCTATCCGATCTAGTCTCCATGGGTAACAACCTGGTGGACTGTACGTCAATCTTTAATAAGTTAAGCGAGTTTTTACACAAATAAACAAACAAATTTAATCGACCTCTAATCGAAAACGTTTAGTAAATAAATCGAAACCGATAGACTCTACAGCAATTCACAGTGTTATTAAGAAGCAATTAAACTTACTAGGTTGGATGGAGATTAATCGTCTCATGTAAATCTAAATGCCGCAAGCAATGTGATCTATTATTAACTGTTCTGTTGTTATTTGATCATATACAACATTGAATAATTAGTAATGTATATCTCTTTGTCATCCATCCATTACAGCCTAAAAAGTCTACTGCTGAACTTAGACCTTTTCGTCATAGTTGCCGCGCTTGGCGGCGGGTTGGTTCGCAGTGTTTATAATTTTAATAATACTTACGCTACGTCGAGATTTATATTCCCGACGTTTCGAGTCGAATTCGACGTTTCATTATTTTATTATTAACGTCAACACTTTATACAGTCATTTATCATTTTATTTATTAATTGTTTCCATATAACACTAAAATTATTTCGATCTTTCAATTATTTAATTTCAATATCTAAAATTTTCGCTCGCGCTGGGTTTCGATTCCGCAAAAGATTTTATTAACTTCGGTCGAATTTTTTTATTTCTTTTTACGGATTTTGTATAAAGAACTAAAAACGAAAATGGGAAATGTGTATAGTGTTCGCGTATACATAAGTAATCATTCCGTGACTTAATTATTTCTAAATATTCCATTGGTTTCCTTAGTTAAATATTCATGTTTAACATCGTAACATTAAACGACAGCAAAGCTGCCTCGCAGGCAAACATTTCGAAATGTTCCGTGACATTTTGACTGATTACCAAACAAATCGTCAATTTATGGTAACATTGTTAAATTTGTGGGCAAAAATAATAATGGCCGCGTGAAATTGGTGGCTGGTTATATCTATACAATAAATATTTTTTTAAAGAATAAGGTAAGTGGAAGAAGTGGCCCATATACATCTACATTTATCCTCGATTAAGAATCAAAATGCAGATGCGTCATCATCCCTGAGGACTAAGATGGAATGCCTCGTTTCCAGTAAAAGGGTCTCCAGTTCTCTACACTCACCATACGAAACACAGCAGCACTGAGCTGCTATTTAACGCTAGTTTCCTGTGAGAGTCTGTTCCTTCCCCGGTCGAGCCGACCCATTTGTGTTAGTACTATAATATAGTAGCAACGTGACTCTACCACGTAAATTTGATATTTAAATTTAAAATAGAAGTATCTGTCTTTAATATTGAAATACCTGGCTTCTATCAAGCTCATGCAGTTATTTGCATGCTATTAAGACATAAATAGCCAATTAAAAAATGTCTGTCCGCCTGTCTGAGTTAATCTTTAAAATGGCTAAACCGATTGAGATTATACTTTACGGACAAATAGAAAGCAATGCCAGGAGGGAATTAGACTATATTTTATCCGAAAAAATTGAAGATATTTTTTGAAAAATAAAATATGGTTGATTATCTTAAATCTAATAAATCTAATAAATTAATAGATTCTATTCAGACGAATCCAGCGCAGGTGGCTGGTATATAATAAAGGTGACAAACGAGCACATAGTTCACCTAATGGTAAGTAAATGCTATGGCCTATTAACATCTTCATCTGTCATCGGTTAAGAATCAAAATGTGCGTTGTGACCTCTGAGATGATGAATGCTTCGTTCCTACTGTAGCATATTATGTCGGTAGATAATAATAACGGTTTTGACTGCTGCCCTGTATTGAGTGAATCAGTGAACAAATGGACGTGTACGGTTTCGGTGTGTTTAAATAAACCCTTCCCGTATTCCTTGAATAGCAAGGACATTACACTTACTAAAAGTCTCCCATATTCTCTACATTCACCAAACGAAACGCATCATCATTAGTCTTCTGTTTCACCCTGGTCAAGCCGACCCATCACGCTGCAGCTAAGTATAGCTAGCATGGCTGCAATGTGGCTCTAGCACGTAAAACCATACCATGTAATTTCTTGAAAAATAAATTAATTTAATAAAGTGACAAATGAAATCAAACCTCCCAGATTGTAAGGGCTATTGCTGTCCATGGACATCTGCAACCAACTGTGGAAGGCTACCGATGCGTTGACATCTAGGAATAAGATGGAACGCCTCACAACCTGTAATATACTGGCTCTCTATACCCTTCATATCGTAATTCAGGACGTATGTGCATCGTAGTGCTGGCACTGCTATTTGATGGCAAAAAATAGTTCTACTAATAAATTAATAAATAAATAATAATTTCTTATATTGCGAACACTACATTTAAATAAAACTAGTTTGGATTTTATCGCGTATATTAACATATAATAAGATAATTAACTAGTTTTATTTAAATAAATAAATGTTGGATATTGAACCAATATATAGATATTGTATCTATATACGATTTATATCGCCCGCTACTACTCGTTTGATTCGACACGAACCGACCTGAGCGTTCGAGCCTTTCCAGCTGCCTCTAAATACTACTGTGATCCCGACATTAGCTGAAACAAGCAATTCTAGAACGTTTTGTGAACGGTCACCTTTTTGTTTATGTGGAAATACCGCACCCGCCTCGCGGGGGCAAGGACAGGTTATCCGGACTCGCACCGACTAAAACCCCATGTGTTCCACCTTCGCCGCATAATGGCAGGGCCACGGGAACGCTTTCGCACACATCCGCGGACTTCTCCTCCCCATTCTCCTTCTCAGGCAAGGCGCATCAGGAACACAAGACACGCCTTCCTCCACGGCCTCCAACTCTATCTGCGTAACGGGCCCCCGAGTCCGATACGCAGGCCATGGGGCCAGGAAAATCAAGCGCTCGGTAGCACCTTTCCCGACCCCAGCATCGGATCTGGTTTTGGCTCCACCGCCAGCAAAATTCGACCGCGGAGGGTAGGGAGCGGCGCCTCACAACCGACACTCCTCTCCCCGCGGCCCCACCACCACCGCATCAACGGTGCGGTCCCGTCAGAGTCGCGGAGGATAGGGCGAGTGGCGCATCGCCACCAGCACCTCCTCTTCTCCGCGACTCCACTCGGCTGCAGCGGTGGGGAGGGCACCTCTTGGCAGCCACCGACACATCCAGTGGGCTCGCCAGCCCACTCGGAGTGGCCCTACAGGCCGGCCCCACCACGGAGCCAAGGGTTCCTCTTTGTTCACCGCGGGTGACCCAGCCACGGCTACTAAGCCCCCCCCCCCCCCGCGCCACGACAAGGCGAGAACCCGTTCGGGGGGGTTGTGAACGGTCACCTGGCGCAACTTTTCACTCGAAAACTTATTGTTTTTTCTTCTAACCAACCTTTTTAGAGTGTAACATATTTCGTTGCGAAATCTTATATAAACATATAAATAGAATTAAAGTGCCTGTATCTTAAATTGAAATGACTGACTTTTATAAATCTCAAGTGATTTTATGGGTTTTTATGTGATTTTATGGGATTGTATGGTTTATTTGCATGCTACTAAGACAGGAATAACTCTATTTAACATTTTGTCTGTCTGTCTGTCGCTCAGTCCGGCCTAATCTTCGGAATGACACAAAAGATAGAAAGCAATGCCAATAGTGATTTAGGCTACATTTTATCCGAAAAACTTGGAGAATTAATATAATTGGTATTTGATTATCTTAAATATAAATAAGTCGCTCGTAATAATAGAATAATCCGCCAACACGCACTTGTTATTTCATAACTCTCTGAAATGAGAGGAGACCTGTCTAGTGTTTGGATGTATAAAGGTTTGAACATAAAGATAGTAGTATTTTTTTAAGTGATAATAGATATGCATTGTAGATTTTCTGGAAACTTAACACTAAAAAAATGAAAAACAGATGTAGTTCATGAAAAATTAATTATACGCCACAGTTGACAAGAGGGCGGGTTCTTTCTCAAAGGTTAAATACTCGTATATAAATATATATATAGCCTTTCAGCGAGGAAATTGTGGTGATTGTGGACAAGCACTGGTTTATAATAATTAAAAAAATGCAGCCAGCATTCATGGCACTATACAGAGGGAAGTAGGACTGTACTATAACTTAAGTTTTTAGTTTTAGTATTTTTAGTATGGTAATTAATAATGTACATTTTAATGTTAAATAAACTATTTTTTAATAATAAAAAGTATAATACGAAGAAAAATTGTTAAAACAGTACACATTATATTATTCTTAGTCTTGACTTGTACTTAAGAAACCTTTCGTAGCAGATGTTATGCGAAAAGCTAAGCCATATCCTTAATTTATAACCGTAAATGTTCAATGGTTAAGAAATACGAAGTCAAAAGATATTCAACGTAGAAAACACATCCGTATGCCACTCCGGCGTTCGTTTCATTGAAGATAAATTGTTGCTTCCATCCTTTATGTTCCTTCCTCCTTCTTATTTGACGGAAACGCTTTCATAGGGAATAGCTGACGTATTTGGTTGATTTCTTTGAAAGGGTAAAACTAATTTGGCTCTTTGGTATTTTTTGCTTGTATCAGTGCGTTACCTACCGGCTTTTGTGTGAATGGTTACAGACATCACAACGTTGCTTAACTGATCCTTATTGTTTAAGTCGAGATAATTCCATTTTATTATTTACACTTACTGGTGATTGTTATTATTTGGTAAAGTTCCATCTTCATTTTGTAATTTGTATTGGCTCATCATGTATTTGTTATATACCGTGAGGTAAAACCGATCGTTTTTGAAATAAACATATTAAAAATATGTGAAACAAATTTATGAGTCAATCTAAATCACAAAATCCATTATTAGTCTTGTACATTAAATTAAATTCAATTTTAAAAATATTAACTTTAGATCCGAGTAAAACTAAAATGATGTGTCTAACCTAGTTTGAAGAACACCTCCCGTCCATCAATTGCATACACTATCTCCTTCACGACTACTCCCAATACACTACACTAGGAAAGGCACAACCGCTGCCTGTTCGAGTCTATTTCTCCGGATGATGCCTCGTTTAAAGCTGAAACATGTGTCGTAGTATTGACGGTAATTTGTTTTTTCTAGGTTAGTGCGGCAGGGAATAGTAGTGACGGTGATCGTGCACTTAATTAAGAGAGGAGGGTGCTCTTAAAACTATGGTAGGCATAGCATTTTATTTTTTATCTTAGCCTATTATTTCCGCAAAGTAAAGCCTGATTATATTAGATATCTTAATTTATTTTGTTCGATTTCACGATACCTATGGAACAAAATTAACTGATAAGGGACAAAAATATATACACGTGGTAGTGTCACGCTGCAGCTATATTATGGTTGTAGGACGAATGAGTCGACTCGACCGGGGTAGGACCACGCTCTCACAGAATACTATCGTGAAAAAGCAGCTAAATGCTGCTGTATTTCGTATGGAGAGCATAGAGAACCGGAGACCCTTTTTACTGGAAACAAGGCATTCCATCTTAGTCCTCAGGGGTGACAACGTATCTGCATTTTGATTCTTAACTGATATAGATATCTATGGATCACAGAATTCACTTACCATCAGGTGGACTGTGTGCTTGTTTGTAACACTTATTTTTTAAAAGAAAAAACATAGTAGCTTAATGGTTGAAAGTACGGACTGTGGAAATAAAAAGTAAGTTCGAATCCGCAGACTATTTATTTATTTAATTCGATGCAACAATAGTAAACGAGTACGTAGAAATAACTCATGAGAATAATTATGTACACACATTATACTTATTAAGTAAATTCATGCTGACGTAAAATTATAACCGAAATAATAAGCGAAAATTCGATCTAGCTGGGTTCCATTTCTGGGGTAGTGCATATAGTTATACTACCACTTTACGATTTAGATTTTCACTGGCGACAAATTCAGTCTCTGACCCCATTCAAACTTTAACACTAAATCCACGCTTGTCTTTATGTATGTCCACGAGAAATGTTTGCTTGTAAAACTTTTCCACAATATGGAAGAAATGATAACAAATCAACAAAAAATATAGGAAGTGTTTGCGAAACCAATCCCAAACAATTCTTAACTAATTAGTAGAACAAAGAATAGAATAGAATATTTTTTGTGGAATATAGATTACAAGAAATTCCTATTGAAACAATTTTTTTGCTTTTACTACTCGTTCGGAAAAAAGTCTATCTAGGGTAGTACCTGCAAGAAACCCAGGGGGAATTGTTTTTCACAGCAAAAGTTTATAAAAAATAATACAGGTTGTTTGCCACATAACTCTATTTTCAATGCCTTATTTTGTAAGGCATTGAAAATAGAGTTATGTGTATGTTATATGTAAAACATTGTACCCACTTACATACATTTACTTAAAAATATTTGAAATAACAGTACCGCCGCAATAAAATTGAATACCACAGGACCTTCTTTCCCTATTCTAAAAGGAGTTAAACAGGGCGACCCGTTATCGCCGAAACTCTTCATTGCCACCTTAGAAGAAGTTGATAGTTGGCTCGAGAAAGGCATCAAGATTGGATCAAAGATGTTAAGCAATCTTAGATTTGCTGATGACATTATTCTCTTCGTATCCTCGGCCAACGAACTGGGAGAAATGCTTAACGAGCTACGAACAGCTATCCTGGAGGTTGGACCTCTGATGAATATGGAAAAGACCAAGTTAATGACAAACCATGTCAAGCACAGAATACATATAGATGATGTGGAGGTTGAATATCTTCATGAGTGTGTTTATTTGGACCAAATAGTCTCTTTCCAGACGAGGCAAAAAAAGAGATCGCCCGACGAACAGTAAACGCCTGGAAGAACTATCGGGCCTTAAAACATCTAATGAAAGGTGACGCACCAATATACCTTAAACGCAAACTCATGGCCATGTGCATCCTCCCCGTCTTGACATATGGTGCCCAAACCTGGTCTCTCACCAAACAGCAGAGGTCCGATCTCGGGGTGTGTCAGCGAGCAATGGAGCGCAGCATGCTAGGAGTCAGACTAACAGACCGCATCAGAAATACAACTCTACGCTCTAGAACCCAAATCACTTACGTCTCCCGTAAATCCGCCAAACTAAAATGGGATTGGGTCGGTCATGTCTGCCGTATGTCAGAAGAACTTTGAGGACTCCTATAAATGGCAAACGACCCCGAGGCAGACTAAGAAAACGATGGCTGGATGAACTGGACTCCTTCACGGAAGACTGGTCCTCCAAATCACAGAACCGCGAAAGGTGAAAAGATGTTGGGGAGGCCTTTGCCCAGCAGTGGGACGATATGGGCTGATAAGATAAGAAACCAGATTGTACACATTACTTACAAAACTTATTTAAAAAAACAGCTTGAAAGCGACTACCTTATTCTGAGGGGATCAACCATTAGTTAATTTATATTATAATAATAATTTCCTACATTTTTTGCTAAAATATTTAAACTTTGTAATGGTACGGAGTGTTCAATCTTTATTTGTTGGTCTGAGGTGTGTGTGTGTGTGTGTGTGTGTGGTAGTGGGGGAGACTTATTTGAATGTAAAGCACGAAAAATATGTGATTCAGTTGAATATTTTAAAAAGTAACATTAAGTGGAAAAACATGGACGCAACGCTTAATGTAGGTAAATATTTAGCGCCGTTATGTAGTGATTGATTATCAAACCACATCGAAGTCTTCTGTCAGTATGTTGACTTTAATCCGAAGGATATTTGTAGACGTATGTAGAGTGTTAGTTAGGAAGTGTTTGACCCATAAGTCGTTTGGTTCATTTTGCATAATTACGTTCATTAATGTTCAGTAATAAGTTATAGGGAAATAAAGTTTACTTGTGAAAATAAAACAAACGATTACTTTACTACGTTTGCAGACCTAAATAATATTTTAAATACAACATACTGTAAGGATGTACATATATGTGCAAATTTGCATCTCCTTTTGAGTTATATTCCTTTTAGAGAACTCAGGCGTGAAAAAGATACGTATGCCTCGAAAGGATCGTTCCGTGAAATCGGTAAAGGATTTCACAGGTGAATGGATCAAAGTAATGCAGTTACAGATATTATTTATTACATTTACTGAAATAATATTTACAATGATTACGAATCTAAATTGCTTATCGTTAAGATTCGTCGAAATGCGGCCTTCTTAAAAATTATATGGAATATTATTATTTCTGTCACCAAACAGGTCTGGTCTTATCAGTTAAGGTCTGATGAGTATCAAATAAAGAGCCAGTATCATTACAGACTGTAAGGCATTCCTATTGGTCCTCGGAGGTGACAACGTATCTAGTCTTCTATGTTTGAAATTAGCTGCATGTTCTACTGTGGCCACTTACAACGGGTGCACTGTAAGTTAATTTTTGTGATTTGCATAAACACTTGTACTTGTTCACAATATTTATTTAAATATTTAATTGAATGACTTCTGACCGGACTTTTGACCGGTTCCGCCTCATGGTATCATCAGGCCACTGAAGTTCGTTTGTCACTTTATATTAATTAAAAATATATTTTTAAACTTCTTCACACTAAATATCAGTACTAATGTACATTATAAACATAAAATAGAGGTCTAAACTTCTTAATATTCCAAGTATGTTAATTCCTGGATATATCGCCCAATATCATTCACAGTTTGTGACACCTGGCTGTTGAACTATTATTCATTAACGGCAGTTCACGTCCATTAACAGAAGCCTTTCGGACCTTGACTTTGAGTTGTTTATGATATTTCATTAACTACATAATTTTAAACTTCGAACTTTCTTCATAGTTCCAATGGCTCTAGAATTGTAACATATTAAAGTAATTTTACGGATTTAGGATCCGAAACAGTTATTTGTAGGTCATACAACAAACACACGCAACAGCTAACAGATAATTCTTACAGCATTAAGTCCGCCATTTTTTCTTATTTTTTTTATAGGATAAGGTTAACAAGCGAGCACACAGTCCACCTGATGGAAAGTGGTTGCTGATGGCCCATAGACAGTTACATCTATACTCGTTTGCGAATCAAAATGAAAATGCGTTATCAGCCGTGAGGACTAAGATGGAATGCCTCTTTTCCATTAAAAAGGGTCGAGGGTTCTCTACACTGACCATACGAAACACAGCAGCTGCTATTTTACGCTGGTATTCTGTGAGAGCGTGGTCGGTCGAGCCGACCCATTTGTGCTACAACTACACAATTAATATAGCTGCAGCATGACTCTACCACGTTGGAATATACCACAATATGCCACATGAAAATAAACAAGGAATAATAATTCAATACAGGAAAAATGAATCGTTTCGTATGGGATTCGAATCGATGACCCATAGCTCCGTAATTATACGTTCAGCCGCTTGCAATGCCCCTATAAGTAATAGTTGTCGACCTTATTATTATTATCATTATTTATTCATAACTCAGGTATAATACATTCATTTTGTTAGTTAAGTGTACTAACTAACAAAATTGACTAAGGATTAGTGAAAAATTATTTTTGTGATTTGGATAATTACTTGTACCAGTTTCACAATCATGAGATGCCGTGAGGCGAAACTGGTCGGTTTTGACTCTATTAGTATTTAATAATTTGAAATAAATATTGAGAAACAAATATAAATATTTATCCAAATCACAAAAATGAACCTGGTGTTTCATTAAGTGACAACAATCGCAAGTACGAATGAGAAATAATTAATTATTCTTATTTACTAATATTTATTCTTTTGTTATCATAGATTATACGTAGGTAGAATGATCAGTATGTAATAATAGATTGTTTTTATTGTTTGTTGTTGTTATTTATGTAAATTATATCGAGTACAATTTTTAAAATTTGTCATTTATTTTGCATATATAATATTGTGCTAATTTAATATAATATTACATAATATTATGTCACAATTACATTTTAATTATATTTTTATTTGAATATTTTAAAAGGTAAATATGTAAAATATAAAAACATACTAAATGCATGTTTAACAAAACTTATTAATATAACATTTAATTTACAAATATATTTATTTAGATTATAAATGTGTCGTTCATAAATGCTGGGCACGCAAGAGTCAAAAATGCTTGGACGTGGAAATCTAAAAATAAAATAAAAGAATGAGTTAATTTAAACATCATAAATTTAGCCTAATTATAAATACTTCTATTTGTTTAAAAAAAATGTGCATTATATAATCGTCCTACACTTAGCCACAGAAACGTCGCGTCTGAACAAATTATTTTCATAATGTATATTACATGACACGAGATGGCGTCTTAGAAATAATTTTTTTATTATTAATCCATAATACTCTTTTATTAATTGTCTTATTCACGAATGAAAAGTTATTCCTTGGTATTTGCTAACATTTCTTGAATTATTTGTGCAATATCTAAAAACACACCATGGCATATTTTATCAAGATTTTTTTACATAATCAGAACATTACGTGTCAACTCACTAGCGCCTAGCGAGTAACTGAGTAAAATGTAGCGACATCGCCGCAATTGAATGGGACAGAGTAACTAAATGCAGTGTCGCCTCTAGTACGTAATACATAATAGCTCAATGTTTTCATCCGCCATGTTTTATTTCTATCGACTTTCAAATATCTTGTCACAACTTATTATTTTGAACACTAATATATTATAAATGTCTCCATATATCGTATTTATACTTTGACTTCCAACGTACTCATTATTTTTTCTTTCGTACAGCTCTACTTCATTATTTAAATAATATCACTTTTCTACGCAAAGGTTGTTTACAAGAAACCACGTTAGAGAAAACAGACTGCATGTTGTACAAATAAACATATTATATTGTACTTCTGCTTCCAGTCTAAATTTGCAAAACTAAAAATAGCAACCCGGGCCTCGGAAAGCACGTAAAACCGTTGAACCTGCGCCTGATCTCTGTCCGGTCGTGTCGAATTACCTAGTCTAGTCCTATCAGACTATGAGATTAAGGGAATAGAGAGTGCACCTGTACTTGCGCATACACTTGGGCACTATAATCCTATCTTGTGTAGATGGCCAGTCTTCGTTGAGACTTGCCGCCGTGGTTGAAATCCTTACTGCCTAAGAAACTGTGAGACCATTTTGAAATATTAAGTATACTTAAATTCATAATTTTGTGTTGTTTGATATTTTAATTGTTAACGAGATAACCAATGATTTTTTTTGGAATACGGTGATTTTATTGGTTTATGTAGAATCAACTTCATATCTTTGTGTTTGAATAAAAAAAAATAATATTTTTAACAATTTAAATTTTAAGCAATTTTTCACTAATCACTTTTAAAATTAAATAAATTCAACCCTTATCGCCATCTTTACACGCGTTCAGTATAAGATAGTAGAAATTAAGTAAGTGTAAAGAAGCTCAGAACCTTTTTAATGAAAACGAGGCATTTCGTTTTAGTATTTGCGCGGGGGGTGTAAGTAGATGTCTATGAGGCACAGTATCCACTTACCATCAGGTGGACTGTGTGCTTGTTTGTCACCCTTATTATATAAAAAAAAGATGCGCGAATTATTTGCGCGGAGGGGCAAGATAACGACTTTACTTTTTGTTAACACTCTATTTCACACCCCATATTATAATTTGTGTACCGCGGGCTATAACTCCAATCAATAAATAAATTTATATTTTACCTCTCGCCGAGCATTGGTAATCTACCATTTGAAGTTGTAAATAAAAATTACAACGGTTCCGGTAGAGATTTCATTTTAGTTGCTCGTAAACTATAAATACCCCCCGCTATTTATAGTGTATGGCAGCTTACATAGGGGGACACCCCTATGTAAGCTGCCATACTTCTGAAACGGAACTAATTTTACAAATGTTATCGCGTTTAATTTTAACTTTTTAATTTACGATGTTCCGGGTGCTTTGCAGCACCCATGGTTTGGAGAGTCTGGGATCTTTGACGTCCCGATGTCATAGTTAGCCCAGCTACCTTCAGTTCTTGACCATGTTCCAAAGCACCCGAAACTTCAGGAATTAAAAGTTAAATTAAATATGAAATCATAAATTAGTATTATTTAATGTGTAGTATTCGCGTTAATATAAGTAATCATTATGTACCACAGTTCTTGTATCACTAAGGTATTCTATTAAAAGTCAGTTTTATCGTCACAAGCTGGCGTGGCGACTTTCCACAAGTTCGAATTCATTTGAAACTAAGCCGCACTCCGCAACACAACAATCTATGTGATGCGGCTGTACTTTGAGGAATTTCGCATAGGCTTACCGTGGGGAGAATACTTGCAGAATTTCCTTTGTGTGTAATTAATGTTACAGCAGGTATTCTCCGTAACTTCAATCAATTACAGATATATCAAAGTAACACACAGTTACAGATATATGAAAGTAACATTAAATTGTAATTAAAACATCTTCCGTGCTTGAAGTGGAAAAAAAAACGGAACATTTATGGGATCACTTACTTGTCAGTCTTTCCATCCGTCTTTCAAGACACCTTTTACAAGAAACGAACAGAATCATTTAAATTAATATCAAATATTATGGCCTATAGGCCTTTGGACGTTCAAGTCAAAGGGAAATCAAGAATTTAAGTCACCTCATTCGAATGATACGACAAATTTTATGTCACAAATTTTTAAACTTGCAACATCACTCATTAAAACCTAGATGGACCAGGTACCACGGAATTTGGCTTAAAGCAAAGTCTCACAGCATTAGTAAAGTAAATTCAGAAATCCGTTAATTTATAGTAATTTAACTAAAAATATTTATCGAAATTACAAACTTATATTTGCAGTAAAAGTATCGACATTGATGAAGACCGAAGTATCGTTGGAACAATCTAATCTAGTCTGAAAAGTAAGGTAAGTAAATCTAGGCTATTTTTTAGCCGACTTCAAAAAAGGAGGTGGTTCTCAATCCGAGAGTATGTTTTTAGGTATGTATGTTACACATAGTGTGTATGGTACACGTAGCTCATGCGGTACCTTGAGGATCACCAGCTGATTAGTGAACGCCCAATACGGTTTTCGTCGGGGTCGATCAGCTGGTGATCTTCTTGTCTACCTGACTCATTAATGGGCGGAGGCAGTAGAGTCCAAGGGGGAAGCATTGGCCGTTAGTTTGGACATTGCGAAGGCCTTCGATTGGGTTTGGCACAAAGCGCTTCTTTCGAAGCTCCCTTCCTATGGGCTTCCCGAGAAATTGTGCAATTGGATCACCAGCTTTCTTGCAGATCGAAGCATCAAGGTCGTTGTAGACGGTGCATGCTCCGACTACAAGCCTATTAACGCTGGTGTTCCACGAGGCTGCTTTCTATCACCAATGATGTTTCTTCTGCATATCAATGATATGTTGCAAACCGGTAACATTCATTGCTATGCGGATGACAGCACTAGTGATGCTCTATACACCGGCCGTGCCAATATTTATCGGGAAAACGTCGCCGAGTACCGGAACAAACTTGTGTCTGAAGTCGAGTCTTTGCTGAACAAAGTCTCGTATTGGAGGCGACTAAATCTAGTCCAGTTTAATCCTCAGAAGACACAAGTTTGCGCATTTACCGCTAAAAAGAACTTCTTTGTCGTATCTCCTCAGTTTCAAGGCACTGCCCTTGTTACCTCAGCCAGTATCGGAATCTTCGGCGTGCAGTTTCGTGTTCACTTGGAGGAGAAGGCCAAATTGGCCACTAAAAAGCTTGGCGTATTGAGAGCGGGACAGTATTTTATGCCGGCACAACGCCTGCAACTTTACAAGGCGCAGGTTCGGCCACACATGGAATACTGTTCCATCTCTGGGCTGGGGCTCCCCAGTGCCAGCTCCTTCCTTGACCGCATTCAGCGCAGAGGGCTCGAATCGTCAACGACCGAGTCCTTTCGATCGTCTCGATTCATTGGCGCTGCGAAGAGATGTTGCATCCTTTGCATTTTCTTTCGCATTTACCACGGGGAGTGCTGAATTGTTCGGATTAATCCCAGCCGCCAAATTTCACAAACGCACATCGCGGCAGAACTCTCGATACCATCCACAGCATCTAGATGATTGGTGGTCCACCACTGTGCGATTTAGAAGATGTTTTCTTCCTCGCACAACTTCCTTGTGGAATCGATTATCACCGGCGATTTTTCCGGATCGATAGAACATAGAGATCTTCAAGAAAAGAGCCTACTCCTTTTTAAAAGGCCGGCAATGCATCTGCAATTTCCCTGGTGTTGGAGTTTTTCATGGGCGGCGGTAGTTACTTACCATCAGGTGAGCCGCATGCTCTTTTGCCCCCTCACCTATAAAAAAAAAAACACGACTGTATGTATGACTGCCTCGTTAGTCTAGCGGTTGTAGTAGTGCGACTGCTGACCATGAGGTCCCAGGTTCGAATCCCGAGTCGGGCCAAAAAGTTAGTTATTGAGTTTTTCCATCAAGAAATTCTCAGTAGCGCCCGGAGTCAGGAAGTTGGCGGTGTCTCACCCCCGTACCTCGAAAGCATGTAAAGCCTTTGGTCCTGCGTCCGATCTCTTTCCGGTCGTGTCGTTTACCGTCCCATCGGACTATGAGAGTGAGGGAATAGAGAGTGCACCTCTGCTTGCGCATACACTTGGGGACTATAACCCTGTCCTGCGCCGATGGCTAGTCTCCGTTGAGGCAAGCCGCCGTGACCGAAATTCGGTCTGGAAGACATTATTATTTTATGTTACGCGATATCGTCGTCACTTGTGAAATCAAAAAGTTTATACCTCAGAGTTAGTCCCATATTAATTTGGAGACCAAATTCCCCACAACTCATCACACAAAATAGCCCAAAACGTTATCCCCTATTTTGCACCCTTAGGCGTGTAAGTTGTCTCACCCACCAACCACCCACAAGTTGCCTTCAATATTCTGAATGGAAATTTACAGAGATATATTATTATGTTCTTATATAAACATCATGGGGATCAGACAGTCTGCAGCCCATGTGTTGACAGGCAAAGCTACTTAGGTTGTGAGTCAAACCAAGACGCAGAGAGCGCCATCAGGCGAATCGCAACGCTATGCGCTAAGACGCCGCCCGCAAAGGTAGAGGTGTGCGATGTTCACGAGCAAGTCGTATTGCAACAACAAACCCGCTTACCACCGACTACTAAATTCTAGAAAAATTGTAGAAAATGGAGCAGGAGTT
>JAGSMP010001087.1:0-70300 GCA_029286625.1 Parnassius orleans
AACCACCCACAAGTTGCCTTCAATATTCTGAATGGAAATTTACAGAGATATATTATTATGTTCTTATATAAACATCATGGGGATCAGACAGTCTGCAGCCCATGTGTTGACAGGCAAAGCTACTTAGGTTGTGAGTCAAACCAAGACGCAGAGAGCGCCATCAGGCGAATCGCAACGCTATGCGCTAAGACGCCGCCCGCAAAGGTAGAGGTGTGCGATGTTCACGAGCAAGTCGTATTGCAACAACAAACCCGCTTACCACCGACTACTAAATTCTAGAAAAATTGTAGAAAATGGAGCAGGAATTGGATGAACAGTTTATCCCCCTTTATCATCTAATATTGCTTATGGCGGAAGATCAGTTGATTTAGCCATTTTTTCTTTTTACATTTAGCTGGAATTTCATCTATTTATTAACTATTAATTCTATTACAACTATTATTTATATACGAATTAATCATATATCATTAGTAGTCCAAATTTACCTAGGTCTCGGACGCTGTGACAATCTATGCCACTATAATAATCCCTTTCAAGTCCCATTTCTATCAATTTAATGCTTTTACATATTCGAGACCTTCAGACGCTTTATAACAGTGGTAGAGCCACGCGGCAGCTTGTGCTGTCGCACAGATGGGACAGCTCGAACCGGGTTGGTACCACGACCTCACACAATACCAGCGTGAAGTAGAGGTTTACCTCTACGTTTCGCTCGAGTGAGTGCAGGTGGCGACTATTCTCCCCCATCAACATGGTAGCGGAATTAAACGAACTACCCCAGGAGGTACCAGCACCCTGGAGAATTCCGCTCGCGACTAATACTGCTTGGGAAAGCGGACAATAAGACCAAACCCCTGTCACGCTATCTGTGAATTTTGCAACATCAGGGACTTCATTTCAACCTTAACGCTGCCACTTCCATCTAGAGACGGCGAAGCCAGCCTTGCTCCTTTAACCGAAACTCAGGTGTCCTCTCGGCTGATGCACTTCATATCTCTCCTACCGGGGTACAAATTAGAACACTCCTTTGTGCCCCGGGCTGGAGTTTCACGTATACGTCAGAGAGGACATCTGTTTCCTCGACGCCTCGGCAGCCTTGAAGGTACGGACCTGTCCATCCTATGGCTGCGCGTAGACAGCGACGACCATCCCGCATCTACGGATTCCTCTATAGGTCCCATAGCGGTAATGCCGAAACAGACCGACTCATCGACCACGTCAAATGGCTACAGATTCCTTGTACAGCAGATCCATCACGAGATCGTGATCCTTGGCGATGTTAACGCCCACCACGCCGAATGGCTCGATTCACGTTCAACCGATCATGCGGGGAGATCTGTTTATGACTTTCTTTGGCATATGGTTGCCGCGTAGGCGAAGTAACCAGCTGTGTATCATATACACGGCTGGTTCGCTCACTAGGAGGCCAGATGTGGGAGATCATGCACCTTCCTGTTGGACCTTCTGCTGACCTCTCATCCAGACGGATATCAGGTTTCCGTCGACGCTTCTAGGCTCGTCGGACCATTGTCTTGTTCGGAGTGTGGTGCAACTCACGCTCCCCTCGCGGTTGCGTTCTGCAGGTTGCCGCCGTGTTTGGCATTACAGGTCTTTCTTTGCATCCTACCCATGGGGTGGGTTTGCTTCTCGCCGGATGATCCCAGCGTTGTTTCTGATTCTGTTGCTGTTGTGGTACTTCAGGTATGGAACTTTTATTCCATCCTCTGTGGTGCCATCGACAGATCCCAGACATGGTTTGGTCGCTCCTGTAAAATAGCATCACGCTATAAGCAGGAGTGCTATCAAACCTGGGCTGACGCATCAACGTCTCGGAATGTAAACCAGAGCTCTTAAAGTATAATTCCACCTCCAGGTCCTTCAAAATGATGTTGCCAAAGCAAGGTCTGAGCACATCGGCAGAATTGGCGAGAAGCTGGTTCACCTTCCTTCGGGAACCCGTGCATTCTGGTCTCTCGCCAAGGCTGTCCAAGGAACTTCTGTCAGCCATCTACCATCTTTGCACAGAAGACGACTCACTGGCCCATGCCGCAAAGGAAAAGCCGATCTGTTAGGCTCTCTCTTGCGTCCAACTCGACTAATAATGACAGGGAACACACCGCCGACCATCGCGGTGTGAGTGCTATGCCGGACGTGCGGTTTACGCAGCGCTCGGTTATAGCACTCCTCTCCCTGGACGTCAGCAAGTCAGGTGGGCCTGATCAGTGTCCCTCTCATTGTGCTGAAGATGTGTGCTCAGGTTGGCCCCGGTTTTAACGCGTCTTTTCCGGTACTCCACTGCCAAGGCGTAGTCCCGAATTCATGGAAAGACAGCTTTGGTCCACCCGATCCATAAAAACGACCGCTCAGACCCGTCCAACTACAGTCCTATCATATCACCTCCTTGTTCTCCAAAATAATGGAGTCTATTATAAACTGCCAGCTCATGAGGTACCAGGATCACCTGCTGATTAGTGACCGCCATATTACGGTTTTTGTCGTGGTCGATCAGCTGTTGATCTTCTTGTCTATCTGACTCATAGATGAGCAGAGGCAGTAGAGTCAAGGGAGAGCTTGGCCGTTAGTTTGGACATAGCAGAAGGCTTTCGATCGGGTTTGGCACAAAGCGCTTCTTTCAAGCTCCTTCTCATATGGGCTTCCGAGAAATTGTGCAATTGGATCACCAGTTTCCTTGCTGATCAGAGCATCAAGGTCGTAGTAGACGGTGCGTGCTCTGATTACAAACCTATCAACGCTGGTGTTCCAAGGCTGCGTGCTATCACCAACGCTGTGTCTCCTGCATATCAATGATATGTTGCAAACTGATAGCATTCATTGCTATGCGGACGTCAGCACTGGTGATGCCTTATATACCGGCCGTGCAAATATTTCTCGGGAAAACGCCATAAATACCGGGACAAACTCGTGTCTGAAGTCAGTCTTTGCTGAACAAAGTCTCGGATTGGGACTAAATCAGTCCGGTTTAATCCCAGAGCACAAGTTTGCGCGTTTGCCGCTTAAAAGAACCCCTATGTCGTATCTCCTCGGTTCAGGCACTCCTTATTGCCTCAGCCAGTATCAGAATCCTCGGTGTCGACATATCAATGATGTGCAGTTTCGTGGTCACTTGGAGAAGGCTAAATTGGTCTCTAAGATGCTTGGCATGCTCAGCAAAGCGGGCAGTATTTCATGCCAGCTTTTAACGCAGCTTTACAAGGCGCAGGTTCAGCCCCACATGGATAACTGTTCCCATCTCTGGGCAGGGGCTCCCCAGTGCCAGCTCCTTCCACATGACCATCCAGCGCAGAGCGGTTCGAATCGTCGACGACTGAGTTCTTTCCGATCGGCGACTCACTACCACTGCGTAGAGATGTTGCATCTCTTTGCGTATTTTATCGCATGTACCACGAAGTGCTCTGAGGTATTGTTCGGACTAATTCCAGCCGCTCAATTTCACCATCGCACATTGCGACAAAACTCGCGATACCATCCATACCACCTGGATGATTGGCGGTCCACCACTGTGCGATTAGAAGAAGTTTTCTTCTTCGCACAGCTTCTGTGGAATCGATTACCACCAGCGATTTTCCGGACAGATACGACTTGGGACCTTCAGAAAAGAGCCTCCTTTCTAAAAGGCCGGCAACGCATCTGCAATTCCCCTGGTGTTTCGGTTGTTCATGGGCGGCGGTAGTCCTTACCATCAGATGAGCCGCATGCTCGTTTGCCCCTCTCCTATAAAAAAAAGTCATAGAGCTTACTATTTTTGTATCTTTTATATATGGGACTTCAAGTCTGCTCTGATATCATAATGCTTATGCATCATAGAGACCTTCTATATTACTGTTTTGTATCATAGACCTCACTATCAGGTCTAATATGGGACTATACATGTGCAACAATACTAATAGAGTCAGGCAACAGACCTCCCCATCTATTTGGACGACCTTGTGTATGCGTCTCCGGTAACTCCTCTATGAGAATCATTACATGAACTTGTCAGTAATACAAGAACACTCTCGACTTGTATTTCTATATTTAATACATTTTGAATATTTTAAGCAGAGTTTAATAAAGTTAAAGGTTTTAAAGAAAATATTACGCCTTTACGAACTTACGAACTTGCTCATTTAATGCATTTTAATTGTTCAAAATATTATATCTATGATATTTTAAATGTCTTTATAGTGAATATAATTACTATTTATTGATAATAATAATAATGATGCGCCGTCATAGAATGAAACTATTAATTGCAATTTTAAGTTTTAACGTACTCGATGGTGAAGAAAAACATCGCGAGATGAAGACGTGTGAAGTCCATTAACTCGTATTGGGGTAACTTGCATGTTTCAAAGTGAGTTATATATATAATAAAGGCGACGGACAACGAACCCTTTTTCACTCAAACTCCTCTATAGGTTACCTCATTAGGAGGAGTATTTGCTGTGTAGCGGCATAATAGAACCCAATACCTATATCATTCTGAAACAGGAAATGGGCAGCCGATATAAGATGCAACTGCATAACAGTTTCAAAATATTTAAAAAAATCTAATCAATTAAGCTATGTACATCCTACTACTAGGTACAAGTTGATTAGGTAGGTGTTTTACGTGGTGAGAGCCATGCTGCAAATATATTTTACGTGGTAGAGCCATGCTGCAGCTATATTAATTGTATAGTTGCAGCACGAATGGATCGGCTCGACCGGGGACAGAGGATGCTCTCACAGAATACAGCTTAATGCTGCTGTGTTTGGTATGGTGAGTGTCCGGAATCCTTTTTTGCTGGCAAGGCATTTAAGAGCATTCAATCTTAGTCCTCACGGCTGAGACCATCTGCATTTTGATTCGCAAACGAGGATAGATGTAGATGTCTGGCCCACAACAACCACACCATCAGGTAGACTGTATGCTTGCTTCTTTATCCTATAAAAAGTTATTTAATGGGAGAATTAAAAGTTTATAAATCTAAGTTTGGATCCGTTGCGAATCCTCTAGAAATTAAAACTTAATGTTTTATAAAAATTTTCAGGTGATTTAATCAAAGTTAATGCTCTCGTAATTAATGTAATGCAGTAAATAGTTTCATTGAAGCCGGTACCAGCGATTAAACCTATATATATATATATATATATATATATATATATATTACAACAAATAATGATGTACCTCATAGATTGTCCATAAGGGGATATTTGGCATAATTGATCCGCTTCGTAGATGGGTTAACAACCGCAGACAGTTTTATTTTCTAATTATTAGAGCGCTGGTTGCCCATTTTCTGGCTTGTTTAAATGGGGTAATGGATTTCTCTTACACCGCCATCTCATAGGTTTTCATGACGTATTTACCGCAATTTGTTGTGTTTTAAATAAACAGAATATTATTGTTAAAATAGCACTATGTCATAACGGTAACATGAAAAATAACTGTTGATGTCAATAAATCAATTGTTGTACCCGCATCCACAGTACATTACAACAAAGCAACTTCAAATGCTGGTTTATAAATATTTTAAAATACTAAAATAATAAGGAAAATATTTCCTAGATTTTAAAATGTTTTAATCTTAAGTTGCACCATTTAATGTGAAGTAAAGAGTTGATCTGTATAAAAAGAAAGCAGGTGCAACATTTTGTCTTTGTGCAGTGAACATTCAAGGCGAAATTCCTACACCGGAAAAATTATTTTCCAAAGTTTCCAAGAAAATACTGTTATGAGTGGAAGACCCGTCGACCGCCTGGTAGTCCGATGGAGGAAAGTAGAGGGAGGTGTAATTTCTGTGCACACTCTCGAAATGCATCCTATAGCATACCGAGGCTGGCTACTCTGCACAATGTTCGAGGCTGACTAGATTGGTTTCAACCAAATCTAGGTTACCAATGAGCCTTTAGCTCACAGATCCCTCGTGCTCTCTGTAACAAAAGATTTACGGTAGCTAACTGTGAAGGATGATGGTGGGATTCACCATTTAAATATCGGTTTATATGGGTCTTTTTTTTTCATACAAAATGGTGAATCACCATCATCCCACAGTTAGCTACCGTGGGCAAATCTTTTGTTACAGAGAGCACGAGGGATCTGTGACCTTGTTACCTGGCCGCCGAGCTGGCACGTCAAGCAGGTTCTGCACGACAACAAGCGGGTCCCGCGCCTACGTCACAGTGACCGAGTGAAGCCGGCCACAGTCGAGCGTATGTGCTGTACTACCATATGTCAGAGGTGTCACAGACAAGATTGGCTACATCTTGAGCGAGCTTCTATCAGAACATTCTTCAAGCCGCCGAAGAAGATTAGTCAGTTATTACCATCCTTCAAGTGCAATATTCCTCTACAAGATGCAGGAGTGTACAAGCTTGATTGTGAATATGGTCTCTCATATATAGGGCAAACAAAACGATCTATCAAAACCGTGTAAAGAACACATAGCTGACGTGAGGAAGCACCAACGTTCCGGGAGGTCTGCAGTTGTGATCATATCATGACGGCCCGCGCCATTACATTAGATTTAGCGAAGAACATCGATTCCTGCCAAGGATGATACGTGAGGCTATTGAAATTAAAAATGCTGGCTGGGTACTACCACCTGCGGGATCCTGTAATTAATAAAATTAAAACTAAACCCAAGCATACCACTGCAAGACTTCAAGACATAATAAGTTCATTCTGCGTAGGTCGAACCAAAATTAATAATTAAAAAAGCTGAAGGTACTCCGGATTAACTCTGACATCGGGACGTCAATCACCTCAGTTCCCCGTGACCATGGGTGCTGTAAAGCACCCAAAACGTCAGGAATTTAATAAAAATAAGTTAATTAAACGCGATAGAATCCGTAAAGTGGTTTTCAATATCTATTATTAATTAAGAATCAAAATGTTATAACCTCTGAGAAGTAAGATAGAATACTTCACTAAGGTAAAAGGACCTGCAAATTACCACTCTCCAAATTATAATGCAACACAGAATCATTATGCTGCTGTTTTATGTTGGTATTTTTTGTGTGAGCGTTGTCTTTCCTTGATCGAATCAGTCTATTCATTAATCATATTGATTTCGTATGGTGAGTAATGACGAGCATTATATCTTAGTCTGCAGAAGCAAAACGCATTTCTGCAATTTAATATATTGTACTCGTTGGTATATATGGGACACAGGTCGTTTGTTTTTATTTATAAAATAAAGTAACAAACGAACTTACTGTCCACCTGATGGTTAATGGTTATAACAGTATGTGGACACCTGCAGCCAACTTCAAACAACACATATCACCTTCGAAAACCAAGATAAAATGCCTCATCCTGTAATTATATAGGCTCTCTATACCTTGTAACACATAAGAGTGCAGCCAAATAGTAATGCAGGCACTGCTATTTGGCTGCAAAATAGAACCTGGGTGATATCTACTCAAACGATCTCCTAAGAAGGAAAGGTCTACCATCTTTTCAACGATACTTCTATAAAATATTCGTCGCACACATACCACAGAGTTGATTTATTTAATCTTATCACCTGCCAATTTTTTATTTATGATTGACTGAACTCAAGCTCAAAGTTAATAATAATAGAGAATAGGATTTTACGACAATCTAAATTATTAGTTCTTTTACTGTAATTGTGTTCATTAAGTTAAGTAAATTAATATGTTTAATAATGAAGAAAAAAGGAATATTCGTAATGCTGTGATTATTGTTACAAATAAACCCTTTTTGTCGTTTTATTATTTACATTACACTAAATAATAAGAAATTAGTAAAACTTTATACACACACACAAGGTTATAAAAATGTAAAATTTTAAACTAAGTTCAAATATGAATAATGATATATCGTTATTTTTGGTTTTTGAATACGATTAAATAAGGCTTCTACTTTTATTTGAAACTAGCTGTTCCCCGCGTGTAATTTAGGGTTTTAATTTCTTTGCGAGGAACCCTAATTTTTTTTAAATAAAAGTAAGTTGCTCCTAATGCCATCAGCTATCTGCCAGTGAAAGTCTCGTCAAAATCGGTCCATTCGTTTCGGAGATTAGCCGGAACAAACAGACAGACAGACAGACAAAAAATTTAAAAAGTGTATTTTTGTTATAAGTACCATTTATACTTTCATATGCATTTAGTAAAACGTTGAAATTTTTATATTACAAACAGACACTTCAATTTTATTTATTTGTATAGATTATCCAAAATTGAATGTGATTTATGGGCAACAACGTTTCTGCCTACCGATCGACCCTAACGAACGTGTGCGTGCGCGGTAAAATCAGTTAAAATATTGCATTACCACACATTTTAAATTTTAAATATAAAAAGGACAGAATTATTGAGATTTTTTAAATTAATTTTTCTTCACCATTTGCCTATATTACTTATAACCCTGTATAGATATTAAGATAAACGAAGAAGACACTCGTAGACAAACATAACAAAACGTTTAAATTAAAGCGTACGATAGCCCTGCAGCTAAGTTTAGCCTAAGTAAATAGCTCAGACCAAATCCGATTAATGTAGAGTTAAACAATGAAAATTTATTACGCCAATTAAGATAACAACTTATGTGAAGTTATACTATCAATACAAATGGAAATCCTTAAGTATTGAATGCGTTATTACATCTAGTACTATATTATGTAAACTAGTATTATATTATCATTATTAATAAAGCTTTCCATTTCAATCTTTCATCGCCATTATCAATGTCTAATTCAGCAAGCAGTTTGTCATAGATCTTCCCTGGGTTAGTGATAGACTCACAATCACTATTATAGTTAGTGTATGTATTATTTCTTGTTCCTTCCTAATCAGCCCATAAAAAATCCGTGACTAAGTATTGTTAAGGGGAGGTTATCCCACTTATAACGCTTTCCCAGTCCACGCCATTTAGCGCGTCGCGCGATGTATTTATTCACAACTAGCTGTTACCCGCGGCTTCGCCCGCATGGTCACTGAGAAATGAACTATCCATTGCTAGATTGAAAACTGAGTTTTATAGATTTGTCAGAGATGCAGCCATTAAAAGAAACTGAGCAAAATTGATTCTGTCAGCCTATTTAAATGTTTTGAAACGCAGCGTATAAAGGAAAGCAAAATAGCCTGTTTATTCCAAATGGAAATGGGATATTTTTAATTAAAAACTGAGCATAATTATCCGTCAGGGATGCAGACTTTTGAAAAAAAACTGAGCTAAATTGATTCGTCAGAGATGCTTCTGAATTGAAAGGAAACTGAGCCAAATAAAAGATCCGTGAGATGCAGCCTTTGAGTTGAAAGGAAACTGAGCTTAATAGGTCCGTCAGAGGTGCAGCATTTGGAATTGAAAAGAAACTGAGCTAAATAGGAAATTTTGAATTGAAAAGGAAGATCTGGGAATTCTGATTAATTGATTGTGGGAATTTTGAAAAAACTAACTGAACACTATTTTAAGACGCTACTGTACAATGTTATATGTTTTCCATTCGGGGAAAGAATGTGAGATTCTGGCATTTGACACACGCGAACATGCTACATACAGCTGACCATGAGAGAAGCACGGTTTTTATAAGTTGACCTCCGCTACCTGTAACGTTTGCCCTTGCGCTTTATTAATTGTCATTGCAAACTGAGCTTAATAGGAACTGCAACCTTTGAATTGAAAAGGAAGATCTGTGGAATTATAGGATCCGTGGTATAATAACATTTCACCTTTTCCTACGCCTGTCAAAATTGTAGCACCGATTATGTTCCGTCCAAGATGTGTCACACGCAGCCTTGTCCGTTACATAACCGAGGAGCATCTAAATTTCGCATTAGCATGACTGGGACGCCTAATTTTAATTGAAGCTATGTGAGGCACACCTGACAACTCTAGAGAATTTAAACTCTACGGATATGAAGTGCTCTGTTCTGTGTCCATAACTGTGTCTACTGACAAATACTCTGTTATTTTCCTGCTACTTCGCTTAATATATCTGAATTTATTTTGTTAACGCTCATATTTTGGTGCAAGAATCGCCCTTTCACATAACCATTTGTCTTCATGCATGTTGTTCGTTAAATCTGAATAAACGCTCGCAATTAATTCGGAATGACTCTGTACTAAATTACAAAATCTCGTCAATTTAACGCAGCCCTCAGCATCCGTTTCCAACCGCCCATCGCCAATTTTAATAGTGTGTCAGCATAGTTTCCAGCATTGATATCATTATACAAATGCACTCTCATATTCAGTTAAACTGAATTTTGTCACCTTGTTCCATAAAATAGACGACTTGAGGCATGCTTTAATTTCATCTGCAGGTGTGCCTTTTGAATGACAGGTAAAGTTTGGCGAAAGTCACCAGCCAGTAAAACCACCATTCCTCCCATTACATCGGTATTGCTGCAAATCCTGGAGCGTTCGATTTAGTGCTTCTACAGCTTTTTATGCGACATTGTACTTTCGTCCCACACTAAAGTTTGCATTGTCAGCATTATACCACCTGTGCACTATTTTTGCTAAAGTTGCAGATCGGCGATTCTTCCTGGGCTAGATTTAGAGGAGTTTTAAAACAGAATGTGCAGTGCGGCCCCCTTAGCAGCGTGGCAGCTATACCGGAGGAAGCTACTGCCACAGCAATGTTTTATCTTTCCATGCTTGCGCTAATAATAAATTTAAAAAATGTCTTCCAGTTCCTCCAGGGCATCTAAAAGAAAAGTGCACCATTTCCAGATTCATTTGTCCTAATACTTTGTCAAAAACTCGTTTTTGTTCAGGAAGCAAGCGGGTACAAATTCGGCTTGCTGCTGCAAAGCTGGTATATCGTAGTTTGTTTCACGTATAATTTCATCATAGTTCATTTTCGTTTGTTCGCTGAGGCTTATCATTCCAAAGTCCTTAATTTTTGCCTACCATTGTCATTACTTTATCTTCAATTTTTCAAGTGCTTCATTATAAATGTGTTCATTGTATGTCATGTTCGCGTGTGTCTGCTGTAACCTTCATAAAATATCTTCCGCCATGTACTCTTTATATTTGTCCCACAATTTATGTGCATTAGATAGCCCGCAAGATGATATGAGAGTTGCATAAGATCCCTAATTTTGGCTGGTGACTGGCACTGCAGCTTCCTCCATGGTTTCATCCAGTGATTATCGTTTTCTAAAGATGCAGAGCTTCATGTTCTTCTATAAGTTGCACATTCCTGACCGTTGACAGCTTTAAGGTCTTTATATCCTGTAGGACCCCGAACATGGTGCAGCAGCAATCGTAAACAGAAACATTCAAAATTAGTTACATGGACGGTATACACGACCAAGGGCATCTGATAACTTTACACAGGCCAATTTGCAAGGGCGCGCCTTGAATACACGTTTCCTCCTTCCTAGATGTGTTCCAAGTATAATAGCGGGGACTTCAGAATATAACAACGTTTTTGCAAAGGGGTCGGTTTGACAAAGTTGAAAGAAGGCTGTTAGTGTAGTTTTGGCGGTGATGCAATTCTTTCTTGGAAATTTCTTTCGGTGAAATATACACGCTCTCCATTTTCTAAGTGCACAGCAAGGTAAGTAACTGTTGAGTGCCTTTCGTGTAAGGAAGCCAAGGAGACGCCACTGCCTCGTTACTGCTGACATAACGCCCTGCTTGAATCTGTACTTCATTAACAGGTTGCCTCACCTTCACTCCTGAGATTAAATATTGCTTGGTCCTTCCTTTATTTATGTAGTTACAGATATACTTGATTGCGCGGACAGAGCTACATGCTTCTACATTAATGTGGGCATTAAACATTTTACATAGAATGGGCGAATACGGGACAATCCAGCTGTTATCTGGGTTTCAGAACGCTCCAGGGCGAGATTTGATTGTAACTTTCCTGCCACCACCATCTTCAGAGCTCTGTGTCTGTATAAAGGTAGCCATTGTCATTGTGCACTGTTTCTTTTAATAGCTGTTTAGGAATTTCTTTGTACATTTTCCTTCTTCCTACATTTCATTGGCGTCGCTAGAAACTGCATCTTGTAAATATATAATTCTCAACGCGCAGCTTTTTGATTAAAGATATATAACGGAGACGTTCACTTTCTATCACATATATGTACAAAAATTGATGAAATAATTCTACACCGGGCTAGAGGTTAAAATCATTCTCTCGCAACATCATATGATACGCATAAAATCCATATATGATACTTTTTGTTCAGGTAGGCTCTTTGTGACCAGGTTAATGAGTGGAATTGAAAATGATAACCTCTTGTCCTTTGCAATAAATCAATGGGTATTGCAGAGCGTCATAAAACTTGTGTTATCGGCTTCCCCGTTAACGTATCATCACGTGCTCGCAAGACAATGTCTCGTGAAGCAAATTGATCACCACTAATTACGGCTGCTATTTTATTTATCAAAGGTGCATTGAAGCGCCTTTCATGCTCTCCTCGGGGGTCCGATCTGCGTGAATGACGACTTTATAATCCTCTTCAGGTAGGTTTTCTAAAGCAGTTTAAAATGTTTTGACTAAAATGTTACATTCATGCAAGAATCTTTAATTTTGAACACTGTGTCTCTCTCAACTCCCTGGATAAATTGGCAGCGACGGTCTACCTCAATTTCTTCGTCACCCATAAAATATACTTGTAAAAATTTATGCTGTTCGTTTTCAGCTGGAAAAAGTGAACCTATTCTATGATAAATTTGCCCTGCACCGTAAATGTGGGCGAAAATCCCGGCATTATGATTTCCCGGTCAACTCTGAAGGACGTCATTTGAAAGCATGAGTTATATTTCAGGATCCTGTTTAAAAGCGCCGTGACTCAGCATCATATAAAGAGAGTTTTCAAAGTTCTTCTGGTTCCCCCAAACGGAAGAGACACTTTGCCATTGGAACAGCACATGCCTGCGGTCTCATCTTTCCATTTAAAGCGCTGCAAAATCGACACGCCTTGTCCATCAGTCCGATAAGAACTAACATGATTTTTATAATCAATTAACGGATTATAATTGAATGCTGCGTCATTAAAACCGACCAATTGTTTCTTTGAAAATTTTGTCGACGTTCAGCTTGGAGCTGTGCATTTACATCTCTTCGCGCCTGTGTCTGTTCTGGTGTTTCAGATGCCCTTATAGTAGATTGACGTTCAGCTTGCTCAATGAGTCTGTGTTGAGTTTCATCAGGTGTTTCCGGGGCTCTTAAGGCGGCCTGACGTTCCGCTTGTTCGAATAGCCTTTGCTGACTTTGAGCAGGTGTTTCAGTAGCTCTTAAAGTAGATTGACGCTCTGCCTGTTCAAGACGCCTTTGCTG
This sequence comes from Parnassius orleans, assembly GCA_029286625.1. Classification (NCBI taxonomy): domain Eukaryota; kingdom Metazoa; phylum Arthropoda; class Insecta; order Lepidoptera; family Papilionidae; genus Parnassius; species Parnassius orleans. The sequence continues at coordinate 13,251 of JAGSMP010001087.1, forward strand.
ATTTTGATCAGGTGTTTCAGTAGCTCTTAAAGTAGATTGAAGCTCTGCCTGTTCCAGACGCCTTTGCTGACTTTGAACAGGTGTTTCGTAGCTCTAAAGTAGCGACGCTCTGCCTGTTCAAGACGCCTTCGCTGACTTTGAGAAGGTGTTTCAGGCTCTTAAAGTAGCTTGACGCTCTGCCTGTTCAGACGCCTTTCCTGACTTTGAGAAGGTGTTTCGGAAGCTCTTAAAGCAGCCTGACGCTCTGTATGTTCAAGACGCCTTTGCTGACGTTGAGAAGGTGTCTCAGATGCTCTAAAGCAGCCTGACGCTCTGCTATTCTTGCCTTCTCAGTTCAGCATCTTCTAAAGATTCTGATCAGTAATCTTTTCGCTTATCTTTGAAAGATACTCTTGAAAGGCTGGACTTACGTTTGCGAGCATTATGAGTAAGAAAAACCTATTTATAAAAAACGTTAAAATACCTAAAGAGAATTAAATTTCCTTTTAAATATTTTTAAAGCAAATCCAAAATATCTAAAGGAATGAATATTCCTTTTAAATATTTTAAAATCAAAACAACAAAACCATTCAAGACACAACACGAATCCGAACGATAGCTAAAATCAGTCAACTTAACCAAATCACAAAACAAATCACTGAAAACCGAAATCGAAAGCAGTAGTCAATATAAATATAACCAACGAAAAAAGTAACAATAGGTACCGTATACACTATCTATACTATTAATATTCCTTTGAAATTGTTAAACAACCTAAAACAACGAACCAATTCACGATTCTAAATAAACAAAATCCAAATCAAGCCAGAGTCTAAATATGTATAAAGGAATACCAACCAAATCAACAAAACCGATCAAGAAAATACACAAATCAAAATGAAAGCCAATATATCCATTCAACCTTAACCAAATCACAAAGCAAATAACAAACAACCGAAATCGAAAGCAGGTAGTCGAATAAGCTACGAAATAGAAACAATTTAAGCGTATAGGTACCATATGCACTATAAGTTGACGCGCGGCTCAACGGCGGGAGTTAAGTTCATGTCAGAAACATTTCGTTACCGCGTTTTAAAACCTAGTATCGACATCTAGCGGAATCAATTTAAACTATATACGTTAGTTAATAAGAACTCTCAAAAATATTTTTCTTATAATTTTGCACAATTTTTCTTATTGTAATACCGATTCATTCATAACCACATATAAGAACTTATTCATTTCCGTTCAATAAATATTACTAAGGCTTATTAATAAGGCTTTTAAGACTGTCTTCTACCATTGTTAAGTAATAATTAAGGGTGGCGTGACGGGTGGTGATAGTATTTCTGATCCATACTTATAATCACGCCTGTAACCCTTGCAGGTAGGCAGAGCATTAACGGATTACTTAATATCGTCTGCGAGGTTATCGCCTATTCTATGAATTACGATGCACCAAAACGTTTGAAGAAAATCAGCTGGTGAATTTTATGATTTTATCGCCTCTTCCCGGTCCCGGGGAAAATACGAATCCACATTTTTATCTTTTTTGTAAAAGACATAATAATGCAGATATTCTGACCTTCTGTGTTCGTCCATCATACCTTCGTCCGTCTTGTAGAATCACGGTGGCGCCACCTAGCTGAATTTAATTTTGCAACATATTCGATTTTCCACGAATGATAATGTTTTCCGATAGTAGCCTATGTCACTCTACAGCCACCGAACTATCCCCATACAAATAATCATGCCATGCCGATGCTCTGTTGCGACGTGAAAGAAGGACAAACTTGTGCAAATATTCGATTTTCCCACAGGAATGAGATGTTTTCCGCGGAAAAAAAATAGCCTATGTCACTCTACAGCCACCGAACCCACAAAAACCATACCATGCCGACGCTCTGTTGCGACGACGAAGAGAAGGACAAACAAACAAACAAACAAACAAACACTTTCGCATTTATAATATTAGTATGGATGCGGCGCAGACCATAAGTACTCTTTGCGGTCTCCGTGCGGTACACGCCATAGTATAAATATTTGCAGTAGATTTACTGAATTGATAATTTTCTTCTTTGGTGGATTTTTTATTTCATCAGATTGACGTTTTATTATTTCATAGATTACTTTTATTATTGCACAAAATGTATATATAATATAGATTTATGGAAGTTTTAACAATCAACTAATTTTATTAATGAAACAAAAGTAGATTGTTTCGTTACCGCCACAGCCTATTAAAGTCCACTGCAGAACAAAGACCTCCCCCCAAAGACATTTAAGTTACCAATATATTTTTATTTCTCCTTGCCTCCCCCATAGATTGCATCATAAGGGGGATATTTACCATAGTTGGGAAGCTTGGCAAGCGGGTTAGCAATCGTAGTATCTTATTTTTTGTCGTTATTAGGAAGACGCTGCAGCCCATCTGATTTGTTTCCTCTGTCGCCTCTTACAACACCCACGGATGATATGATGGCGGAGTAATATCCACACACCATTACAGTAGGCTGTGCCTATAAACTAATAGAATTAGGCGTTACTTTTGGAAATCCATTATATTTGAAGTTTTACTTTGCCAATATCCGCTCAATAAAATCAAATGATGTGTCTCACCTACTTTGAAGGCACCTCCGCCCTCCTCAATTGCGTGCACTATTCTCACACTACCGCTAACGGTGTGACGAGACTCTACGGTCACCGTAGATTCTATTACACCTGAAGATGCCTCGTGTAGAGGCGAAACACGTGTCGTATTGTCGTCGGTGGTGTGTCTTTCCTAGTGTAGTGGTGGTGGGAGTAGTGGTGCTGGGATTAGTGGTGACAGGATAATGCAAACAGGGGAGGCAGGAGGTGCTCTTCAAACTAGGTAAGACACATCATTTTATTTTATTGAGCGGATATTGGCAAAGTAAATTTTTCCAACCTTATAAACTAGAAAATATTAACATCTACTTTAGATCAAAGCAAAAAATTATCACCTATAATAAGTTTTTGATATAGATGCTTTCGCTGGTTTTATTGAAATGTTTAAAACTTGAATTGAGGGTTCAAGATCATTGGCGGACTGCTTTGTGTGAGTGGGTTTTGTAAGTTTAAGTACAAATGCTTTTTATTACAATTTATTAATAATATTATTACTATAGTATTACTCATTTAAGTCTTATTGATTAATTACTATTAATCATTTAGTATTAATTAATACAGTATTTCCAAGACTAACTTTATACTTTCAGTTGCACTGACGATTTGATGACTGATGCATTTGATGAAATGTTAGTACTGAAGAGTAATTTCATTACTGGGTACTCAAAAATATGTCAAAAATGAAGAAGTGAACATTTTTTTAGTGAGATTTTTACCTTTGGGTATTTATTTCTCTTAAAATGATTATTGTATTTATTCTTTCAACATAAAAGCTGGAGCTGGAGTCGCAAGATTGCTGAATTGATTAAAGGCTGCTTCTACGCCTACAAATCCTTCTCTTAATAAACTGCGTGAGGAGTTTATGAATTCAAGGACCTTATTTGCTCCTTTCTCAATCTCTTTCGGCAACAAATTCATGCCTGTACTAAGTCAATTGATGCTATTGATATGCAGCACAGGCAGAAAATTCTTCTATTTAATGGGATCTCTGACTCTCCAGAAGTTAATATGGAACAAGAAATACTGGGTATCATAAATAAGAAAATGGATATCGCACATGTAACAAATGGGTCCTTATTACGTTGCAATCGAATTGGTGTTCAAAGGATGGTCATTCACCCCAATTCTTGTACAATTTCAAGAGCATCGCACAAAAATCTGAGGTGTGGAAGCTAAAACTAAGTTAAAGGGCTCTCAAATATCTGTGTCTGAGTTTTTAACTATAATGAGGCAATCTGTTCTTAAAAAGCACGCAAGCATTTTTAAAATGAAGAATGTGTGGACCTTAGATGGCGCAATTTTTTATCACTCCCAATAACGAACGGGCAAAGATCTCCACTGAAGAGGAGATTGATACTCTCACTGATAAGTTTCCTGTTGATTGTTCACCGTGAGAATCTTGGCATAGCTTCTAACAGCATTACTAATGCTGTAAAGAAACCCATTCAAGCACAGCATAGTTCTTCAAGCACAAAAATTCTGTCTGAGATTTCTCGGCGCAATCAAGATGTTATGGCAGAAAGAGGTGGTGTATGGTGGGGCAGAAAGAGGATCCTAAAAGGTCCCGCCGTTTAGTAGCTAAAAATAGCTTGCTTAATTTTACATATTAGGGTATTCCTAGGTATTCTTTATTTTATTTTATTTTTTGTATTCTCGTGCTTTTGTTTTTACTATATTATTAATTTACATGTTAAGTATTTATAGTTCCGCATCTTCATGGTTGTTTATGTTTGTAGCACAGAACAATATTTTCTGTAATCATAAGTTATTCGCTTTTTAATAGCTGTATTATTGCAATTTTTTTCTTAAGTTTTTTTCGTCTAATAATATTATAATCATAAATTTTCGTTTTTCTATATCAAAAGTCAATCGTTTTTGGGCCACTAGAAATTTTAACGACCCTTGGTATTACATACAAAAAAAGTTACCAATTTATTATAATAAATGGTCCTACATTTTATGATAATCAAAACGGAATCAAGAAATCTAAAAAAATGAGAGTAGTTTTGATATTCCGTGTTCTGGTTAATGTAACACGGGAAAAATGCGTGTGATCATTTTTGCAGTTTCTATTAAAGAAAAATGTATTTTTACCACGATAACTTATTATATACATATTATATTTGTACTTATTTGTATATTATATATTTATTACTAAAAGGGATACCACTCAGATTTTATCCTATTTCTAAAAGTGTTAGCTTATATCATATACCATGGTTCAAAGACACCGTGGAACGAAACGCTATTTTGTCATTGACTTCCGTGCTGGGTAAAACCGACGGCCATATTATCATAATATAGCATCATATCTATGTCTGTGCCGGCGGCCGGTATTACTTTACGACATTGACATTCGTCAGGCTGCTGTTTTTGTACACTTACTTATCTGGAAGATCAGCATACACTGAAAACAATTAAATAATATTTGTGGATTTCAATGCACTGTGCGAAGACAATAACTAGCCGAGACAGGGCAGATGTGCCAACTTTTTATTTGTGGATTTCTCAAGTGAGTATCTTATCTTATGGAATGCGAAGAATTCAACTGTACAAAAAATACAATTGATTTAAAGTTTCAAACTTTTATGTGAAATATATCTTATTTTTGTCACTCTCAAGTTCTAGTCCAAAATATTATACTACGAGCGAAAACTACTAAGTTTCGTTTATAATGTATTACATTTTATTTTATTTTACTGAATATTGAGATATGGTACGATTTTTAGAAATAAAATAAACGACCCACAGACACTTAACGATCTATACATGTTTTAGTACTTAATTATTTTAAGTTTGTAAAATACTAATAAATATCCTTCATATTACTAACAAATTAATATGTCAATGTCTAATCAATGCAACAAGATTATATTATACAGGTTGCCAAATATTCCACATTATGTATTTAATTCGCCAATGACATTCGAAAATAAAACTGACGATTTAATTAAAAGTATATGTGAGTGTATAATACAAGTTTACTGCTCCTAGAATTTTGGAAAATCTATAATTTATGTTGAATTACCTAAAACATATGACAAACACAATTCTTATTAGTATGTTAAAAGTGTCAAAGTATTGAAGTGTTATGTTATTGGTAAAATCTAATTTAATTAATAGAAAATAAAATCACACAATATACACAAATCTATGTTAAAAGTGTCTGTCAGAGTAACTATATCCACAACCGTTACATCCTATCAAAAAGCATTGCTGAACATGAGACCTTCCTCAGATTTCCTCAAAGGAGGACTTCACTATAGTTGCCATGCTTAGTAGACGAGTCGGCAACCACAGTTTTTATTGGTAGTTGTTAATAGGAAGACTCTGCTTAAATTTAGAAGGAATGTACATTCATTCCTTCTGAATTTATGTTATAGATATAGATAACATAAAATAAATGGATGTTATTAGAATACATATTAGTGTTAATATTTAATTAAATACATCTACTATTTATGTTTATTATATTTAAACTCCATCAGGAAGCAAGAATTTGTTTACATTATTTTATGTTATTTTGTTGATTGTAGGTAATGTACATTCTTTCTAAATTTAATATTTTTACTACTATTTTTATTTGCATTCTAATTTTTAAGTTACATCTACTTGATGCAGTTGTTGTAACTGCCTAAGAATATTGCAAGAAAGTATTGAAACTGCTCATTCCATTAGAAGATTTGTATTCCATGTGGATCTTCAATTTTAAGAGCTCACCACACAGGCTGTCAATTAACTCAGCAGAAAGAGATATTATTTTGCAGTGGATACCATCACAGATACTTACTTTACTTTAACAGCCTGTAAGTGATCCCTGCCTGAAATAGGCTTGCCCGGAGGAGTTGGCATAATCGCTTTGGCACACAGATTGATGTTTGTAGTATCAGCACACCTCCACACTACAAACAATTTGGCTATTCACCACCAGGTTATCTTTAACTTTACAGCCTATCAAAGTCTACTGCTGAACATAGACCTCCCCACAGATTGCCTTATAGGAGATATTTGATAACCACAGTTTTTTTCAGTTCTTTACTTCTTTAACCACCCCATATTTGTCTGCCTTTGTACTCGTGCTTAATACACAAGTAATATTTTTACCTTAAATGAAATTAGTGTAAATGTAAAACGTCTAGGAACTTGTACTTAGTCAAATAATGTTATAATTCTAAAATAACTACTTCCTTGTTTACCTTTCTGATTTTATGTATTTTTATTTCTTTTTACCTTAGTGGAATCTGGTTTACTACAAAGTATTATGAAGGAAACAGTACATGCTATTTATATATAATTTAAGAGACATTAAAACTGATTATTAGTAATAAAGATTGAAATAAATAAAATTTTAATAAATATCATTATTTAGGTGGAAGACACTGTAAAACTATAGTCTGTTCGGTTATTGATGAAAAAAACACTTTTCAGGTGGATCATTTAGAATGAGTCTGCAATCTTGTCGGCCGAGAGCTTCTACAACTGTATGTGACACAAATGATAACAGGGATATGGAATTACAATTCATGAATATTGAAGACATCGGTAACATCCAACAAACACCCTTATGCCTGTAACTGTAACTCCTGCCATTTCCAGAGCGGCATCAACAATTACTATAATAATATGCAGACCTTTTCTATGAAAGGTTTAAATTATTCTTAAGCAAAATTATCTAGTAAGGGTTATTATACTACTAGAGAATACATGACTGGTAATAACCCCTGGGAATGAGGTGATCGCTACCATGCTGTTTCTAAATGTTTTACAAACAATTGTATAAAAATTATATTGTAAATGTGCTTTTTTAAAAAAAGTCTCGCTGGGTTTCTTGCTGATTCTTCCAGGACAGAGGTTTTTGCTGAACCAGTGGTAAAAGTAAAAATGACTTTTAATAAGTATTATGTATTGTAATCTATATTGAATAAAAATGATTCTATTCTATTCTGTGGCTAGTTATAAGCATGCTGCTCCTACTTCCGACACTGTATTTTTAAGTTATGTAATCATTTATCTAGATTCTTAATACCTAAACTAAAAGAACTACTAACCTAAAAGATTGCTGATTGATAACTCATTTTATGTGCCACTGTGCGCTCGTATTTGTGAATACCATAAATGAACCTCACAATGATTGGAATAATTTATACAGTAGTAGTAATGATGCATATTTATATAGTAATATAAATATGCATCATTACTATATAGTTTTGCTACAGTGCTACGCCTTGGCAACCAAGCTTTTTTGGTATTCTATAGGAAGATGTTGCTGCTCATCTTCTGGTATCTTTATTTTACTCTGTTACGACTTTTATGACACCATACAGGACGAAACGCGATGGCAGTTGACGGAAGGGCTATACAATATTTGAAATTATATATTTAATTTAGGGAAGACCTATGTTCAGCAGCGAATTGTTGTAATGATGACGAATAATAATCAATAAAACTTGTAATTATTGTTGCTTACTTGACCTGTTTCTACTATGTGCCTTATTATAAATAAACCGCCTAATTTATAAATAAACGCCGAGCAAGTTGAATAGATGCTCTGGTACCTTTTGTATCTCTTTCAATTGACAATTTCCTTTTGTTTTTTTTATAGTATAAGTGTGACAAACGAGCACACGGTCCACCTGATGGTAAAGTAGATGCTGTGGCTCATAGACATCTACATTTATCCTCGTTTAAGAATCAAAATGCAGATGCATTGTCACCCCTGAGGACTAAGATGGAGTGCTTCGTTTCAGTAAAAAGGACTCGGTTCTCTACACTCACCATACGAAACACAGGAGCATTAAGCTACTATTTTACGCTGGTAGCGTTTTCCGTGAGCGTGTCCTACCCCGGTCGAGCCGTATCCGTACACAACTAGTTTAAAACTTCTTCATCATTACAGCCTATAGGCCTCCCCAAGAATTATACAAAGCACGGTCCTGAGCCACCTGCATCCATAGACTTTTGAATATCTTACCAGGTCGTCCTCCAACTAGAGGATAGCCGTCCCACAGCTTACCGGTACGAGACTGCTACTCGAAATTTTATTTAGCTTTAATTGCAGTTGGATGTAAACATGCTAATCAATAAACACATATTAAAAGAATGTCCTTGCACTGCACCTCGCGCCTGTGATACTTGTAATAGACTGCTTTAAGAATATGATGATTTTACAATAATAAACAATAAAAATGCAGTGAGAATACAGTACAGTGTTTCTTTTTATCCTAACACAAATAGTTCAAAACACCTTACATGCTATTTATTTTCGTGGTTAATATCGTAAAATCGGATATGTTACTATCCAGTCATTTTGGTTTTAATGGTGCTTGGAATGTAAACATGTTATTCAATCAATACAAATTAATAACAATGTCCTGACACTGCACCTGGTGGCATGTGTCACTTTTAATACTGCTTAAGAATGTGATGATTTTACAATAACAAATACAGTGACAATATAGAGTTTTTTATCCTTACACGACCAGTTCAAAACATCTTACGTGCTATTTATTTTCTCAATCGCTGTGAGGTAAAACTCCTAAACACCCTTAATAGTTCACTGTTGGACGCACATGCACCTAAAACCGTGTTACTGGTTGCAAATGATATTAGATAAATAAGTACATGTGTGCTTGTTTCAATATTCATTAACTTTTCAGGTGGGTTGCTTAGAATAAATGTGTATGTCTTGTAGGCTGAAATCTTGCAGAGCTGCTCGTAAGCAGAGACAAAAAGTATATGGATATTGAAGACAACAGTCTTATATCATAAAATATCCTTATGATTCCTAACAATTTCATAAATGGACATGTTATTATCAAGTTATTTTGAAAAATCTTTGGAATGAGACTGACAATAATAAATACAATTAAATTATACATGTGTTTTGTAATCCTTACACAACTAGTTTAAAACATCTCACTTCATGTTTATCAACATAAATAAACATGATATTACCTAGTCATTTTGGCTTTAATGGTGTTTGGGGTATAATAACTAATCAGTTAATATATTTTAAAGCAAAGTTTACACACCTTTTACTAACCAACAAAGATATATCAAAATAAAGTCTTAACACCGCGCCTGTCTGTCTGTTCCACTATTAATAGACTACTTTTGAAATGATTACAGTAATAAATACAGTGGTATTTTACTTTGTGTTTTATCCTTTACAACCAGATTAAAACATCTTCTTACTATATAATATAAAGGTAATATTATAAATGAACATATTATCTTTATTCATTTTGGCTTTAATCATATTTATTTAATTACTGTAATGGTGTTTGTGATGTATATTCACTAATCAATCAATACATGTAAAAATAGCCTCCACACCATGTTTCTTGGTCAATGTACTATTTTTGCCGGAACTAAAAAGGATTTTCCATCAGTCTAAAAGTACCTATAAATGTTAAATGTAGCTGAAACTTTGTTTTATGCTATTAATTATTTAGCTGTCCTATTCTATTCTATATACACTATTCTAACCCACAATACTAATAGAAAACAACTTTTAGTTTCGGCTCAGAAGGGCTAGAACCCAGAGCCGTAAAGCCAGATTTAAAAAAAATAGCGTTTAGTTTCTTTTAGTTTATTGTGATATTCATATTTTAATTTCTCTGAATTCCTTTAGATGCGATAAAACTAATATTAATTTTGCAATCTATAGATTATAAGAATAAATCGACATACATTTCATTAAGTATCCTAAAATTTGTAGTGGGCCTTCTCCATACAAAATTGTCTCCTTTAATAAGAATTTAATCATGTAGTACATAACTTGCTTGCGTTTAGTTTTCTTTTGTTTCCTAGTTGAGGTGTCTTACTCAGTAAGTTGGTTTCAAAGATATTTACAATATCTTTGGTTGGGTTCTATCCTTATCTTGGTATTGGTAACAATATGTATGTTTTCATAAATACCTACCATATTTTTACATTTGATTTGTTAAATATTTGGTATTTTTCCGATAACATCCGGTTGGCAAATACTCTGCTTTGTTAATGACTATGGATTTGACTTTTGCGGAAGTCAAATCCAAACCCTATTTTATTCTTGCTATAAATGCTGTAAGGCTTCTTCCTTCACTACTGGCCGGATGAGAAAGCTCAAGGTCGCTCAGCGAGCTATGGAGAGGGCTATGCTTGGGGTTTCTCTTCGTGATAAACTTAGAAATGAGGATATCTGCAGTAGAACCAGAGTGACCGACATAGCCCAACGGATTAGTAACCTGAAGTGGCAATGGGCTGGCCATATAGCTCTATGAACCGATAACCGATGGGGAAAAAAGTTTCTTGAGTGGCAGCCTCGTACAGGTAGGGTAAGTGTAGGGTAACCCCCCACTAGATAGAGTGACGACCTGGTAAGACATGCAGGAAGTCGATGGATGCAGGTGATTCAGGACCGTGCTTAGTGGCTGTTATGATGATGATGGGCTTAAGGTTAACCCACGTAGGCCTCAAGCTAATAATCTGAGGCTATTGGAATAAGCTTACCTCAGCAGAATTAAAATGGCATTCTTATACTATAGGATACCACCGATAAAAACCTTGTTATACACTTCAATAATATTTTGTCGTGGCCAGGAAGTAAACAGAAAGACATTACTGCCCTATGACAGCAATGACTTTTTTTTACTTTTGTTAACACGGCGTTTGTTCTTTTCTCTCCATTTCTACTAAGATTATCTTACCAAAATCCTTAACCCTCTCCGATCTCGACTCGACTTATACGGACGAAATTTATCTTGATTTAATTAAGGACCAACGTTATAACGTTTATACGTGGTAGAGCCATGCTGCAGCTATATTAGTAGTATATTTCTAGCACGAATGGGTCGGTTCGACCGGGGATGGACCACGCTCTCACAGAATACCAGCGTAAAATAGCAGCTTAACACTGCTGTGTTTCGTATGGTGAGTGTAGGGAACCGGAGACCCTTTTTACTGGAAAAGTGGCATTCCATCTTAGTCCTCACGGGTGACAACGCATCTGCATTTTGATTCTTTATTGAGGATAGATATAGATGACTATGGGTCACAGCAACCACTTACCATCAGGTGGACTGTGTGCTCGTTTGTCACTCTATCCTATAAAAAAAAGATATAAAAATAAAGTTGAATCAATTCAAAATCTAACTTTTTGTTATTGTTATTCTTACAGGTTACTTATTGAATGTCGTGTTGCATGCTTTTGCATGCAACATTTCAATATAAAAATAACTGTTTCGGAGCATTGATTCGGTTTGCTATTAGGTTTATATTTGGTTTGCACAATAACATGGTCAATGCTGTTTCCGAATTTCTTGGAGCCGAAATAAATAAGGCTTGTAATAAATTATTACTTTGATATAAGCAATGATCACTTAAAGGATAAAACACAAAAATATGCATATTCACAACAGAAATATTCTAAGATAAGGTAGTGTACAAAGTGCAGAAAATGTGACAAAATTCATATTGACTTCGTTAATACAAGTTATATGTCAAAAAATGTTATGGTTTCTGATAGATGGCGGTATAATCTTCTCGTTTACAATAAACGTAAAATATTCAGACGTACGAATATTCAGAAGGTGCGAAACGTCTTGAACTGCGATCGTAATATCGCCTGCTATGTGTGACGGTTAAGGCAAATCTTATCTTCAGGGGAAGAGGCCTGTAGAATTTTACGAGCTTGTAATGAAGAAGAGGAAGATAAAAGTTATGAAAAGTTTCATTTGACCGGACATTTGCTAGATATTGCAGTCCTCTGTCTGCGCCTTTTTACAGAATATTTTGTATCTACTTTTACATTTACTTCTATGTACTTTGATTAAATAATAGTGTTACCGTTTCTCATTTTAAACTTTAAATATTGTCTTTACCTAGTCGTCGCTTAGAGAAAGACCACCAATTACTGTATAAATTATTTATTGATCTTTTTGGTTCACCATTTCTATAACAAGCAATTTCAATAATCGTAAGTGACATCGATTAAGTTCTCGGAACAAAGTATTATTGGATTTACCTTACACAAAAATTATGAAGCAGGAATTACCTTTATTTATCATGTCTAAAAATCTTTAAAGAAAGTTATTAACTTTTTTAAGTCATTAATATATAGCTCAGCACATAAAAAAATCTTTAAGGGTATCGCCTTATAGCCTATCAGTAGACTGTAGGATAGCAGATTGGCCGTAGAAGGGATATTTGCCATAGTTGCCACGCTCGACAGGCTAGTTTACAACCGCAGTTCTTTCATATTTTTGAGTTGTTACTAGGATACAATTGTATATTTCCAGTTTCATAGCACTTTGTTGCCTTTTATGACACCCACAGGAAAATATAGTGTGGATTCTCTTAGGCGATTTTATTTTATGTTAATTCTAATCTTAGCACGTACTTATTTTTATGTACGTACCTCTATTCCTTTTCTTTCTTCATTCTCTCTTATGCTTCACTGATGTATATGCTACCGTTTTATGTTTAAAATTAATATGTAGTATTTTACTGTTTGCATCACAAATATTAAATACATAAATAAAAATAAGTAGCACTGAACTAACGTCCAAAAAGTAAAAAATGTATGACGTAATGTTTTCATGTCAGCTTATATCGAAAAGTTTCTACTTTACGTAAAAGTCAATGAAATCATTCAAAAGAAAATCGTTGCAATATACACTAAAACTCAACTTGCCGCAACATTTGGTTCGAAGTAAATTAAATCACTTCTGCAACCCCTTTCCCCTTCATTTGAAGTATTTACCAACTCTAACGAAAGCACTAAATTTAGAGAGGCTACGAATTTATTTAATCTGAATCTATGGAATTATAGGAAAGTATTTAATTGTATTAATTTGTTATATCAACACGAGTACACGTTACATAAAACAAAAATTTAAGATTTTTTTTGCATTTAATTTAAACTTATTTTAGATTTCGACCGTTTATTTACGTTATTTAATTGATCTAAATTAATAACAAATCCGACAACTAACAGCTTAATAGATTCTAATTATCGTCGAAATGATGATTGGTTATCATCATCAATGCAGACCAATACAAATTAATTGACTTTGCGCGTGGAAGGAAAATGGGTGACCCCCGTCATGCGAGGTGTTTAACCCGGGGCTGCCACCAACGCTTCGTGTGTTATTCAGTGTCAGGTTTTTGTTGTTCAGTGCTGCAACAGATTACAAACTAAAAGACTATGCGGGTTTTTGTTTTCAAAATACATTTTATTCAATCTATTGTAATATATAACGATTGTAACAAACTGTTTTTGAATAAAACTATTTTTACGGATTTTATCGTAATATATACATTATATTTTGTAACATTAACAATAAACAGTTGTTGTTTATACTAAACAGTTTTTGTTTACACAAAATTTGCAAAGAGTGAACATTCATTGTTACAAAGTGCTTTGTTTCTTGTTTTCTATGAACTACAAGTAATTATCAGACAAAACAACCATTGATATTTTAAATAAAAATTTAGATGTATTATTATAATGCATAGTATCTCCTGGACCTATCAATATAAAAAACAGAAACATTTAGGAGCAAGAAATTTTAAAAGCTATCAGCACCTCTATTTAAATTATAACATTTTTCACAATAGATCAATTTCCAAATTTACATTCAACTCTAGTGAATATTCGTTCCTTCAAGAGACATCTAAAACAACTACATCACTAAATAAGCACATGGTAATAAAGGTCCTAAATTTCCTATTTTTTACCTACACAAAAAACACGTGGCCATATTATCAATATTTATCCTACTGGTTATATTTTCATTATTGGAAATTGTGAAACTGTTTCACTATCTCTAGTAAAAAAAATAGAAAACAGGAAAATAAATAAATAGCTAAAAAGAAGGAAAATAACGTTTAAGGTTAAAACTTTTCTTTTAATATATCAAATAATAATTAAAATCAATATATTTGTCACATTTAAGACGGTTTAATAATTTTGCCTTGAAAAAACATAAAAATAAAAATAAAGAAAATTCTTCCGATTCAGTGTAAGAAATAGGGTAAACAATAACACGCCTTTGGTGAAACGTAGAATTCTCACAAGGGAATCATGAACTCTGATTGAACAAATTGCGGTAAAACAATACAAACAATAGTGAATACATATTTTATAGTAAAACCACAGTAATTTCAAGCTTATATATTTTTATATTATATCGGTTAAATCATAAAAATATTGATTTCTTGTGTTGATGTGTATAACTTAGGTAACATAATTTCGATAAAATATATTGCAGAATGAATTTCTTCGGTTAGTAATCCTACTATGAATAAAATCAACAATTTTATGTTGTTGGTACCATTTGTTCTTCCCTTTCTTTTTTATTTCTTTTTTATCACAGCTTAGAAATAATTCATTTATTGTATATTACGATTCAATGCCGTATATTTCGTATATACAGTGCATCAAATCTTTGTTCACTTTATTTGAAATGTGTAGTCTATAGCTCTGAAATTTAATTCTTATTATCTACTTATGTCATTAATATCTACAATAGAATTTACTGTCGTAGTTTTTTCGACAGATACGACTTAGGGGCCTTCAAGAGAACTTACTCCTTTCTAAAAGACCGGCGATGCACCAGCGATTTCATTTGTTTCAGATTTTAATGGGTGACGGTGATCACTTACCATCAGGTGAGTTGTATGCTCGTTTGTCTGGGGAACATGATCAAGTCCCTAGATTTTATCGTGTAAATATTTTGATGTGAATTTTCAGTCATTAGAATTAATTTTATAAATTGTTAGTGTATAAGTATTATTTTAGAAATATTTTGTAGTATTCCGTCTAGTTGGGATATATTAACGTATATTATTGTAAAATATAAATAAGATAACCCAAAATCTGTATAAAATATACGTGAATAATTTGTACCGCATTTACCGCAAGCATATTGCGCGCTTGGAAGAGTATGCGATTTAGCATAGTTAAATTATGGACTCACTTCTTTAACAAAAATTATATATATAAAATATGTGTTACAAATTCATTAAATAAAATTAAGTAAAACATACATTGCTTACGTAAATACTGCCAATCAATTGTCAAACACATTATAGTCTATAGTCAAACAATCGCACAGGGTGAGATTGTCACCAAAGAATTTTAAAATGTTGCCAACAAATATTTACTCTCAGACTGACTGCATGAGCTGTGAATTTTGTGTGTTGTTACAAATGTTCCTTTTCAATAGTCTGTAGACTCTATGTCAAGGCAAAATGAGTTTGTTTTATATTTTGTATATTAGATATAAGTGTTTTATATATTAATGTGCAGTTTAGAGCAAAGTTAATACATATACAAATGTACTGAGAGTTGGAAATGAAATACAGATTGCTTAATATACAAAATTAAAATTTTATGAATTACAGTCGAATTTCAACGACTGGACGACCCCTAGTAAATTATATTATCTTAATATAAAATGTCGGTTTGTGTGTGTGCGTGTGTGTGTGTGTGTGCGTATGTGTTCATAATTCATAATTCATAGTTCATGCTACTAAAACTCATTATTTCAAAGGATCTATAAAATACAAAATCAATATAGGTATAGATTTCATTTGGGGTTATATTCTATATGACGTAGCCGTGGTTGTTTAGCAGATATTTCTCATGTTAATATCATAATTACTTGAGAGTCTAATTCTGCCGGTACTAAAAATTGTGAATTGTAAATTTAAGTGCTGATTAAACACGTTAATGGTAAGGAAAAATCATCAAGAAACCTGCATGTTTTAAAACAAAATTTAGGATATGTCAAGTTTGACAAAATACACTTACGCCTCGGACTACTTTACTTTCCTTACTTTTCCGCTTAATAGAGAATGTCTGTGTCCAGAAGTGGGACGTATAAGGGCTGTAACTTTACTTTAACATTCATCATCATCATTACAGTCCTTCACAGTCCACTGAACATAGGCCTCCCCACGGAATGCCACAAAGCACGGTCTGAGCCACCTGCATCCATTGACTTCCTGCATGTTTTACCAGGTCGTCACTTCATCTAGTGAGGACGCCCTACACTTCGCCTGCCGGTACGAGGCTGCCACTCGAAACCTTTCTTCCCCATCGGTTGTCGGTTCCTCGAGCTACATAGCCGACCATTGCCACTTCAGCTTACTAATCCTTTGGGCAGTGTCGGTTACTCTGGTTCTACTGCGGATATCCTCATTTCTAAGTTTATCACGCAGAAAACCCCGCCATCCTCTCCATAGCTCGCTGAGCGACCTTGATTGACGTCTCGGTCGAAGTTAGACTTACCTAGTCGGACTATTTGTCCTAGGCAAACATATTCGTCAACAACTTCGAGCTTAGTGCTCCCAACAACTACCGGCATAGGTGTGACATCGACATTAAACATGATTTTTGTTTTGTCCATGTTAATCTTGAGACCTATCCGTTGGGAGACACTATTGAGGTCATTGAGCATAGTGCTTAGGTCCTCCAGCGATCTGCCATAAGGATTATATCGTCGGCAAATCAAGGTGAGTGATGTACTCGCCGTTGACGTTAATACCGTATCCTTTCAGTCCAGTAGCAAAACGTCTTCCAATGCAGCGGTGAAGAGTTTCGGGGATATCGTCACCCTGTCTTACACCTCTCTGCAGTTGGATAGGTTTCGTACTCTGGTTCTGTACTCGGATAGCCATCGTGGCCCTTTTGTACAAACACTTCAGCACCTCGATATACCGACTGTCCACTTGGCACCGCTGAAGGGACTGCAGCACCGCCCTTCGACGGAATCAGGCTTTCTCATAGTCACATACGCAAGGCAAAGTGACAGATTGCACTCTTCGGTCTTTTGTACAATTTGCCGAAGGGTATGTATGTGGTCTATGGTGCTAAAGCCTTTTCAAACCGGCTTGTTCGTGAGGCTGGAAGTCGTCGAGTCTGCATACGAGACGATTCGTAATGACTCTCGATAACAGCACGTAGACGCGGCTCAGAAGGAAATCGGTCTATAGTTCTTCAAGAGAGCGTTGTCGCCTTACGAAGAACAAGACCTACTTCTGCTCCACGCCTCCGGTGTAATGCCACCATGGAGGACGGAATTAATTATTTTAATTGTGAAATATTAATTTTCCTATAAATTGTTAAAATTTTTAAACTGTCAAAAGCTACGTATATTTAACTTATTTTGTTATTTAGAGGCCAATTCTGGTTACAAAGGAGACAGTTTATTTTGTATGGCGAATGGGCCCACAAAAACTGTGACGACAATGAATGTATGTAGATTTACTCATAATCTCTAGATTACTACAGTAATAGTTTTTACCATATCTAAAGTGCCGAAATTAACAATCAGGCAACCTCACTATAACCTAAAATCTCAAACAAGCTACTGTCTAATAGTTTTTATCGATATTATATGTTATAATAGTGCACTGTTAATGATAAAAGTATAAAAGAAGTTGGGTTCTTCAAAATCTTAGTGGATGGATTTTTTTAGTACCGGAGTCAACAGTACGAATAAACAGACGCGGTGATGTATTGATTCTTAATTGCATTTATTATTTATTGTGATGTATTGATTACTAAGCATAGATCAAGAAAGAAAAAAGAGCACTGCAGACATTTCAAGTGAAGCAAAAGTAAGCCAAAACTATGCTTAACTAATTTTGAAAACCGGCACACAAGTACATATTTATCTAATATCATTTGCAACCAGTAATATGGTTTTAGGTGCATATCTGTGCGTCACAGTACCTACACTTTAAGGGTGTTTAATAAGGTAATAATATAGAGGATAGGAATGTGTAGGTATAAGAGCATGAAGCTTAACACTTCTTTTGCAGGTTTACCTCTACGGCGATTGTAATAGGAACGGTACAAATTCAATGTGTAAAACTACGAGTTCTCGACTGTTCAATAAATAAGACTGGTTGCATTGCATTTGAATATTTTAATATGTATTGATTGATTAACAAGTTTACATCAAAGCACAATTAAAACCAAAATGTCTGGGTAGTAACATATCCATTTACGATATTAAACACGAAAATAGGTGTTTTGAACTGGTTGTGTTAGGATAAAAAAAAAAACACTGTATTGTCACTGCATTTTTATTATTGCAAAATTATCACATTCTTAAAGCAGTCTATTAAAAAGTAGCACAGGCCGCCAAGTGCAGTGCCAGAACATTCTTTTCTACCGACTTCAAAAAAGGAGAGTACTTAATTCGACAGTATGTTTTTTTTAATGTGTCACCACATAACTTTTTCTAGGTGAACCGATTTCGGTGATTCATTTTCTATTTAGCTGGTGCTTCTCATGTGGTTCCAAGGTCTGACCAATAGTTTTGAGTTATAACTAATAACTTATATTGAAGTCAGTTATACAACATTTTAATTTTAAATTATAATATGTGTTGATTGATTAGCATGTTTATTCAAGCACCATTGAAGCTAAAATGATAAGTTATAACTTATCCATTCATGAAATCCCACAATGATAAAGTTTGTGTAATGTAATGATAAATATGAAATGATGAAGAAGTTTTAAACTAGTTGTAAGGATACAGCTCGACCGGGGTGGACTTGCTCACGGAATACCAGCGTAAATAGCAGCTTAATGCTCCTGTGTTTGGTATGGTGAGTGTAGAGACCCATTTCACTGGAAACAGGCATTTCATCTTAGTCCTCAGGGCGACAACGCATCTGCATTTTGATACTTAATCAGGGATAAATGTAGATGTCTCTGACCTGTCATCCACTTACCATAAGGTGCACTATGTACTCGTTTGTCATCGTTATTCTTTTTAAAAACAAAGGAGATAGTCAATTAAAAGAGATAAGAAAAGGTGCCAGAGCATCAATACTTTTCTGTCTTAATGCCTTTAAATTATTTATAACAGCATGATTTTTCCCTTCATAATACTTAAACCAGACGTAAACCAGATTCCACTAAGGTAAAAAGAAATCACAATACATCTAATAAAAGACAGGAGAACAAGTGAAGAAGTAGTTATTTTAGAATTATAACGTTATTTGACTAAGCACAAGTTCTTAGACGTTTTATTTACACTAACTTTATTTAAGGTAAAAATATTACTTGTATATTTAGTACAAGGCATAATATGGGTGTAAAGTAAGAAAGAACTAGCATCTGTCTAATAACAACAACTAAAGATAAAAACTGTGGTTACAAATATCCCCTATAAAATCTATGGGAGGTCTATGTTCAGCAGTAAACTTTTGATAGGCTGTAAAAATAAGATGACCACGTTGTGAACAGCCAAATTGTGTGAGTGCAAGGTATATGGTACTACAAACATCAATCTGTGTGCTAAAGTGATTATGGCAACTCCTCTAGTCAGGCCTATTTGGGGCAGGGATCATTTACAGGCTGTTAAAGTAAAGTAAGTACCTGGTGTGATGGTATCCACTGCAAAATAACATCTCTTTCTGCTGAATTAATAGGCACTAAATTGCAGTAAATTAAAAATAAAAAATATTAAATTCAGAAGGAATGTATTACCTACAATCGATTTTGAGGGCAAAGAGGTAGGAGGCGAGGTTGGTGTGAAACCCCAGCGAAGGGTTGACACAGAATCCTATCCTTCCTGTATAATAAACTAATCATATCCTATAGTTTTTGCGAAAAGAATATTTTTCAATTACAAAGATTTGGAAATCAAAAGAAATATCTATTATAATATATTATGATTTTACAAGATTATCAGTATTTCAAGCATATTATATTGATAAATAAACTTTATAATATTAGGTGGACTGAAAATCTACTTATTGCCTTAATTAACTTATTTTCTAATTACAAAATATTTCATTCTTACTATAAATATTAATACATTTAGATTATTTTTGATTTTGATTTCTGATTGACTGACATCAGATTTATTAAATACATTACATGTGATATAATATACATAATTACCTATCCATCGACCCATTGATTACTATTATAGATACTCTTTTAACATAGACAAACTTCTTTTTGTGTATATTTTGTGTGATCTTATTTTATATATTAATTAATGCTTTTACCAATAACATAAAACTTCAATACTTTGACACTTATAACATACTAATATGACCTGTGTTTGTTATTTGTTTTAAAATTCAACATAAATTATAGATTTTCCAAAATTCTAGGAGGAAAAGTAAACTCTTGTATTATATACTCATAACACTTTTAATTAAACTAGTCAGTTTTCATTTCGAATGTAATCATTAATATTTAGCCTACCTGTTTTATATAATCCAACACTTGTTGCTTTTGCACTGATAAAACATAGACATATAAACCTACTTGGCAGAAAAACTACATGAATTAGGTACTTGTTACAAGTGGAAATATGAATTTTTCAAACTTTAACGAACACAGTTTATATCTTAAATAAAGTAACTTTTATATTCGATTAACAAACAAGTATGTACTTTTATTTTTGCAACCAAATGTTTTAAAACTACGACTTTATTCTAACCTTCAATGCAAAATTATTATTAAGTTGGTAAGCACAGATTACTGTATGCAGTTGGTATTTGGTTAGTATAAACAAGAAAGTCAATGCAGTGTCTACAATTTTAAAAGATGTATTATATTATTAAATATGTATTATAATCATAGATTAAAATTATATCCGTAGAAAGTATGAATTTGTTATAGTAATATGAAGGGATATTTATTAGTATTTTTACAAACTTAAAATAATTAGGTACTAAAACATGTATAGATCGTTAAGTGTGTCGTTTATTATTATTTCTAAAAAATCGTATCATATCTCATATTCAGTAAAAATGAAAAAATAAATAAAATGGATAATAAAATGTATAAATATATAATATATAAATACATTAAAACGAAAAGTAGTTTTCGTTTCTGCAATATTTTAGACTAGAACGTCGAGCTTCGAGAGTGATAAAAATAAGATATATTTCTCATAAAAGTTTGAAACTTTAAATCGATTATAGGTTGGGTACAGTTGAATTCTGCGCATTCCATAAGATAAAATACTCACTTCGTTAGAAATCCACACAGATAAAAGTTGGCGCACATCTGCTCCTGTCTCGGCTAATAATGTCTTCGCACACTGCGTTGAAATCTAACTCTGAATTAATACAACTATTTACAGTGTATGATTATCTTTCAGATGCCATTTTCTTAAAATCGCAAATAAATACCAAAAACAGCAGCGTGAAGAAAGTCAAACCATAAAGTAATACCCAGCCGCCGGTTATTACCCAGACACGGAAGTCAATGACCAAATAGCGTTTCGTTCCGGTCACTTTGAACCATGTTATATGACATTTTAATGATTAGCCA
Source organism: Parnassius orleans (assembly GCA_029286625.1). Taxonomy (NCBI): domain Eukaryota; kingdom Metazoa; phylum Arthropoda; class Insecta; order Lepidoptera; family Papilionidae; genus Parnassius; species Parnassius orleans. Next base: position 35,179 of record JAGSMP010001087.1, read on the forward strand.
ACACATTTAGAAGTAGGATTAAATACAAAGTTCTCAATGGTATCTTTTAAGTAATAAATATATTATATAATAAGTTCTCTTTGTAAAATATATTTTTATTTTATAGAAACTGCAAAATGATCCATTACACGCATTTTCCCCCATATTACATTCATCACAACACGAATATCAATACAACTAATTTTTTCAGATTTCTTGATTCCGTTTAGATTTTCATAAAATCTGTAGGCCATTTTCTATAATCAATTGGTATCTTTTTTGTGTGTAATACCATTAAGGGTCGTTAAAATTTCTAGTGGGCCTAAAACGATTGACTCCTTTCAACAAAAGGATCAGTAAATATATAAGAGAGTTATTATAATAATTATTTTTGATTTCAGTCATAATACTCATTTATAAAGGAAAATATTTCAGGTGCGTCGTTGTCAACTGTCAAAGCATTAGGACTACATACAATTTTTTTATCAATATGGAATAAATCCAGGGAAAAATGTGATGATATTTCATTTATAGAATAAAGTGCTTTTACTTAGGCCGTAAAATGATTGTGTTTCAGGAAAGATGCGGGTACAGCACATTTCAAGTCAACATGAAGCTATGTAATATAAAGACTTTTGAGTTTAATTCAATGTTTAGATTTTTAATGAATATCTCCGCTCCTACATTCACAGCCGGATTTCCTACAGTGTCAAATTGTGCCGACGGGAGGCTGTTTAAAGGTAAAAGGGATTAAATATACATATTAAACGATGCCATAGTAAAGTATTTCCTTCACAGCCGTAGAAATTCATAACTCTATTAGTAAGTCCACTAAAGACACAAATTTTTCCCTTTTTCGAGAAAATTTACAATTATCATCGTAATGTACCAGTGGTTAAAATAATTCCTAGAGGTGCGAGGATGCAGCTTGCTAAAGCATTGTCATGCACTATTCAAAATTGTTTCACTAATAGTGAAAAGAGTTGGCAAAATTATTTACTTTCGCGTATTCCCATTTTCATTTTGATAAAACAATAAATAAATCGATTACGTCTCAACTAAATGAGACATCTTTTCAAAATTTAGATTACCCAATTAATTCTCATTTATCTCGACCACGTCCTAAATTTAATTTAAAAAAGTAGTTGAGTCGAAAGTAATGGATGGCGCCTTAAAAATGCATCCTCGTATTTTATTCTCATACGACATCCTGGCTCCTCGTAATGTCGAAACTCTCAAAAGCCTACTTCAGATGCATCCTTCGGTCAATCCTTCTCAAGGCTTACCACTGCCTCCCAAGACTTCTATGCAACCTTTACAAATTTCTAAAAAGACACTTAGAAGCAATTATGTGTCATTTTCGAACGGCTCTGCTGGCGGCATTGAATTACGCCTCAACATCTTAAAGATATTGTAAGCGCTTCTGGTGACCGGCGGAGCACTTCTTAATGACATTACAAAATTATGTAACTTTATGCTCTGGTAATGTTAATCCAAATTTCATTGCATACTTATATGGGGCAAGGTTATGAGCCTTCAAGGATCCATCCTATTGCCGTTGGTTCCATTTCGACGCTTAACTTCAAAGTTAGCTTGCAAGCAGATAATCTAACCTGAAGACAAAATTTCAGCCTCTACTTAACTCGGCTTTGGCACTAGGGGTGGCTGTGAGGCGGCGGCACATTCAGTTGCGTACATTAACAACTTGTGATGCAGATGTTCTTGTGAAGGATGACCTAAAGAATGCTTTTAAACTGTCAGTACGGAATCACTATACCTGCTAGGTGACCCGTTGTTTTTCGATAGTATTAAACCTGTTTTAAAAATAAAATTTGATCAGTTTTAAAACCACGTTGATAAATTGTATAAATTAAACACATTGCTCTTACTATTTTAAAATATTGTCTACTTGTACCTAGATTTACATATGTACTTACTCCGCTCGATTCAGTGGGAAATGTTCGGATATTTTAAAGATATTGATAATAATCTTAAAATAGCTATAGAAAAAATTCTAAATTTAACTTTAAATGTGGACTCAAGCTACTTTACCTATAAAATTTGGTGGTATTATGTGAGAAATCTCTCTAGCTTTGCATTGCCTGCTTTCTAATAATTATATTTTATTTCATAGTGTCAGTGATTTATGTAACATAATTTTAAATAATAAAGTAGACCTGTGCCTTGCTACGGAGGCAGGAAAACATGGCAAACCCTCTGTCCTGGCGATAATGTTCCACTGGAGTTAACCAACAAAAACAGTGGGATATTCTGTTAGTACAGAACGTGCAGAAAGATTTGTTTCACAATTTCCATAGTGACTAAGATAAGGCACTTCTAGCTTCTTTCGACTAAGGAATCGAGTCAGTGGTTACACTCTTTACCATTAAGTAATCTCGGCACATTACTGATGGAAAACTTGCGCATCGCCGTAGGAATCGACTAGGACAGCGGTTTGTCAACCAATCAATCAGTGCCCTGTGGTAGCGTCGACAAGTTTGAGCTCCACGGACTTTATGAAGAAAAGTGCTGGTAGGTTTCACGGCACGGTTCTTGAACGATGTCTTCCGAAGGCATCTTGTCTCTTTAAATGTTCCTCGTTATTAGAGCCTTGTGGAATATTTAGAGACGATGGCAGGAGAGATTGGAGAGAAGTAAAGCCTAGTGTGGATGCTGCGCAGACACTGGCCTCTAATCTCAGAGGTACGTCGTTTAGAGCAGTGGTGGGATCAGAGGCAGCTGAACTGAGTAAATGGCGTAAATATGAGTCTCTGAGATGACTATATTTGTGCCATTTGCTGTAGAACTATCGGTCCGTTGGGTCTCGTGCAGTGAAGTTCCTAAAGAACTCAATTCGCGGCTGTTCGTTGCTGCTGGTGATAAGAGGGCTGGTTCTTTTCTCGCTCAAAGGCTAAGTAGCAGCCAAAATCCTGGAAACGCCTGAAACGCAGCCAGCGTTATTGATAACGGCGGAGTGAGGACTGTGTAATAATTAAGTTACTATTTTTAGTTTTTTCTTTATTATAGTTTTAATATGTATATAATTAAATATTTTATATTATGTTATGTAAATAACAATTGTATTTCAACAAAGTTTCCTTTAAAGTTCCTATAATGAGTCTAAAATGAGAATAATGAGAATCTCTCTTGTAATGCACGTGCAGCAGTGTGTTTTCCGGTGTCAGTCTTTCCTTTCGAATGAATACAATCTGGGCGTCTTCAAGGCAAAAGTGTGGTTCAAGTTATACTATAGGATGTGGGCCTCTTCCATTTTAAAAGATTTGCCTTATTTGCAATGTTTAGCAGGCTGATTATGATCGCAATATCCAAGTTGCTAAGTAGCTTATTTTACATCTGTATCATGAGATGTTCATACCGCTAATTATACGAGTAGATGCAAATAAGATCTTATTAGCATTTCCCACGGTCACTCTCTTGAAGACACCTACGGGTTGTAATGTAAATGTTGATATGCATTGTGAATAAAATTAGTAAAAGGAAAAAATATCAATAAGAATTACCGTAATCTGTATTAAATAAAAAACATTAATCGAAATTGCTTCAACCAATTCAGAAACATGTTAAAATAAGAGTATTTAATCATGCCCATGGCACTATGAGCAAAACTCGCTTTTCCTGTATGGAAAATATTACAAAAAGTAATGCGAACAAAGTATACCTACTTAGTGTTGTTTCTACATAATTGTTTGAATTTTGACGACAGACGATACAAGTATTTTATTATAATATAATATACAGGGTTATTTTGCAATAACAGGACAAAGCAGATAATCGTTTTGGACCCACTAGAAATTTTAACGACCCTCAATGGTATTATACAAAAAAGATACCAATTTATTATTGTAATAGCATAAAGATTTTATGAAAATCTAAACGTAATCAAGAAATATGAAAAAAACTTGCATTTAAATGATACTAAAACGAAATGTATGAAATTCATGACTCCAAATGTCAAACATTTAAATAATAATGTAATATTAAAAGGAGGATCTGAGTCTTGTCGATACCCCATTTTCTTGGAATAACACTAGATGAAGCTTCAATGAGACCTGATATATCAATAGTAGCAAGCAGACTTATTTCACAGCATATGCAAAAAGATGAAATCTTACCATTGTTGAAACAGCTAGACTAGTTTATTTTAGCTATTTCCATAGCATAAAATCGTATGGTATTTTGATATGGGGCTGACACTGACACTGAAATTATATTTGTTTTACAGAAGAGGTCCATAAGAGCATTCTATGATTTAAAACCCAAAGAGTCGCTCCGTCAAAATTTAAGGAAATTAATATATTAACTTTGGCCTCTTAATACATTTAAGAAATGTAATGTACGTACACAAAAATAAAAAGTAGTTTAAAAATAAGTGATATTCATTCTTTAAATACTAGGAACAGACACAAGGTAGTACACCAGTTTCAAATCCACTGAGTCAGTAATTCATTCTTGGGGCGATGTATACGCTTTTTACAACAATATCCCAGAAAATATACAAAATTTGACCTGCTCAAAGTTCAAAACTTATTAAACAAAGTTTGTATAAAAGGGTTATTATAATATTAAATTTATGGATAATAATAACCCTGGGAATGAGGTGATCGCTACCTAGCTATTTCTAATTTGTTTTGTGTGGTTAATTGTGTAATGTACATGATTGTAAGCTTATTTTTAATAAAAGTCCCGCTGGGTTTCTTGCTGGTTCTTCCCAGGACAGAGGTTTTTTTTTTCAAACCAGTGGTAATTTAAACTAAAGAGTGACTTTCAATATATTATAATTTTTCTCAAGTCTATACCCGCAAATTTCAATGTTTGCCCTTTGATTTGTTTATGGTCAAAGCAGACTTTGAGGAAAACTGTATTCGTTTGAATTCAAATTGTGGCTTCCACTACATTGCGATGTAACACTTTACTTTTAGTCTTCCTGCACAGTTCAGGAAGTTTTAAATTTCGCAACAACATAAGAGGAGTGCCGACGCAGAATAAGCTTATGATGTGGAAGACCTGATGGTTTCAGTGAATTAAGAATTTCGACAGGGAGTTAATTGCATCTGTGTTGGACCACAGAGTCTATTGACGTGTACACCATTTCTTCCCCCAAAAGACATTAACAGATATCTTTAATTGCCGCTGCTTCGTCGTTTTCGGGGTTAGTATGTTCGTTACACAACCATTCCATTGGCTTATCGTGGATATGAGCAATATCTGGGTAAATTTTGGATATTAACTCCTAAAACGTAAATACAACTGCACAAAATTATCAGGGATGGTTATCATTCCGTCATTTATCGGGTAATCACCGTTGCCAATTTCAATTTTCACCAGCAGACTCTTTTTCTCTAAGTGTACCGCATATTTTTCGAGAGGTTGAGGATTTTAATTAGAGGTCATAAAGTGGATCTCTTAAGACACGCCTTAACTTCATCTGCTCTAGTTCTTTTGGCACTGGTAGAGTATGTCTAAAATCTCCAGCCAGCAAAACCGTTACACATTAACTTCTTATTTCCTCTTATATCTTGTAGAGCTCTGTTTAAAGCCTCTACGCCACCCTTATGAGCCATGGTTATTTCATCCCACACTATTATTTTCGTATGTTTTAATACTTCAGCAAATTACTTTGCTTCGATATATTACAAATGGGAGTATCAGCTGTTGTTAAATGGTAAGTGAAGGTAGCATGAGCAGTTTGTCCAACCTCAAGCAGTGCAGCTGATCCCAGAAAAGCCACAGCCAAAGCAATTTTACGAGAACTTCTAACTTTTGCTAATAGCAAATTTATGAGAACATGTTCGACCTGGAGCATCTAAAATAATATTTAACCCTCATTTGTTCCATTTTGTGTTAATTTGATTGTAAACTGCTTTTTGTTCGTCATTCAGTGATGCTTCCTTATTCTTAACTGTGTTTTCTAATGATGCTAAGTCGCTTGTCTCTTTAAGAAACTATCTATTTTCTAATTGTTGTTCTTTGTGGCTGGGGAGCCCATACTCTTTAGTAGCAGACCACCCAACGCTAATACGGCATCTTCTATTACCGAAAGGCATTTGTTAAATACCACATCTGTTATGTGATTTACATCCACATCTCCTGTCTTTCTAATTGCCTTTAAAATCTTCAGATAGTTATTCTTTGAATTTCTCCCAAAGGCTTAAAGGGTCTGATACTTGGCAGAACACTACCATAATCGTAAAAGATCCCAAATCATTTGCGGTGATTTTCAAAGTGCTTCCTCTTCCATAGCTGCGAACAAATGCTGATCATCTTCAAGCAAGCCGAGCTTTGAACGCTCATTGAACGTGGAACATACATGACCATCTACAGTTTTAACGCTTCAAACGAATTTGGGCCCCAGATTTCATGAACAAGCATGCGATGGCATTCTGTATTGTTTGGATGCACAGTATAAACCTGCCCAGAACGTGCTTTTCTGACCTGGCCAGCCTTCAACGTGTGCTCCTCTCTTTCTCATTTGAAACTTTCTTTATCCCAAACTTAGTATGCAGGTACTTCTGGTAGAGAACATTTTTGCAAAGTTATCCACTTTACACAAATCGAAAAAGGATAGGGTGTGGTTGTTGGTGGACTATTCACTCTTTCACTCAGATTTTGCTCATTAAAATAAACCGCCCATTTTCCCAACAGCGAGGTGGACTACGGAGAAACGCTCATGAATGGGAAATTCAAGTTCACCCTACTGCCTCTGAACTTATTATCTTCCACTTGTGTAGGTTTTAACTTCATCCTTCTCATTCTCTAAAGCAAACGATGCCTGGTCTGAACCATTATTTACGTATTTACAGACGTATTTTATTGATTTCACCGAATAACAATATTCCACATTTAAGTGAGCGTTAAATGTTTTAATAATATTGGATTAAAGGGACTACCCAGCGATTATCTGGTTGTGCCTTTGATATCATCAGAAAACCCACCTTCATCTAGTAAACGTCTCTTGTACTGCGGATAACCATCTTCACCAGTTTGAGTTTCCATATGAGAGCCCTGGGGTATCGTTTACTGCACATGTTATCTTTCATACATAGTGACTTTCGATTTAAAGTTCACATGTATCATTACATTTAATGATTTCGTGAAGCTCTGGGTCACTTTTGGGATCCGGTATTTCAGCGAAAATTATATTGTCGATTTGATCGGGAGTAATACGTTTGTGAAGCCATAAAAGTATATGAATATGTGGAAGACCTCTTTTGCCATTCTGTTGAATAAATATAACATCACTTCACCATCTATTTTGCCCTTTGTCAATAAGATCATAATCTTTTCACCTTCAGTCGAAACACCTCGAAATTGTATCGTGTCTATCATGAGATTGTTGTCCTTGAAGCAATTGCTCTTTATCTCGTCCCAGCGAGTATTGCATGAAAAGGATAAAAAGATCAGGCCGGCCGTAATTCCTAACATAGGTCATAGCATCCTGTGTTCTTTCGTGCATATACCTAGGTCCCCCGTAAAAGATGATGAAAGGACAACCATTTGTCCTAGGTGGTTGGCTTTGCGTCTTGTCGTCTAATAGCGTCTTTTAAATGGATGTAACTATCAGCACCTGGCAATATATAACGCACGCACCCTGAGGACTGACGAGAAGATCCTGGAGCTGGAAGAAGAGATAAATAATTTACGCTGGAATATAATAGGACTATCCGAGGTCCGAAGAGAGGGGGAGGACACGGTAATCCTCGAATCCGGCAACTTATTCTATCACCGGGAGGGCGACCATCTGTCCCAAGGAGGTGTCGGATTTATCGTTCACAAGTCTCTCGTTAACAACGTTGTAAAGATCGGGAGTGTGTCGACGAGGGTTGCGTACCTTATACTCAGAATCACCAAACGGTATTCGCTGAAGGTCATACAGGTTTACGCACCAACCTCGGAACACCCTGATGAGGAGGTGGAGGAAATGTATGAGGATACTTGAGCCATGCATTCCTCCAAACCCACTATACGGTGTTAATGGGAGACTTCAACACAAAACTAGGCACAAGAGAGAGCGGTGAGCTGAAAGAAATTCAATAGGGGCAACGAACCCATAGCCAGCAGCTGGCCGACTTTATGGAGAAAGAGGACTCTTTATGATGAACTCTTTCTTCCAAAAGCGGCCCCACAGAAAGTAGACCTGGTCGAGCCCCGACGGTTTGACAATGAGATTGACTTCATTATGACGACCAGAAGACAACTGTTCAGTGATGTCTCAGTGATCGCGAGGGTGAAAACTGGCAGCGATCACCGAATGGTGAGAGGCACACTGAACCTAAACGTTGTTGAGAGGTCAACTAATGAAGTCAACGCCCGTCCCCTCGTGCTCTAATCCAAAGTCCTGAAAACTTTCAGCTCGAGTTACAAAATCGTTTCAGTGCCTAGAAGTTTGCAATGAAGTGGACGATATGAATGACAAGCTTGTGGAAACTGTCCATGGTCGGAGCTAAGTTCTGTAAGACCCGTCACAGAAGAACACAAAAACTCTCCGATCACACTCAATCTCATGGTTGTTAGACGGGAGATGAAGCTGCAGTCTTCAGCAGATTTGACAGCATACAGGCAACTGAACAGACAGATCTCCAATGCATGCGGCGGACTTGCGCAACTCCCGAGAAGCGATCGAGCGGAACCAGGGCTCCAGTCTTTGCCAGAGATTTGTCTGCCAGAAAGAGCCAACTGTCGAAGCTGAAGACCGATTGTGGCAGCATTTCCTGGACACCTGAGATTTTGAGTGAGATTGAGAGGTTCTATGGGCAGCTGTACACTGAGAGGTTCTGTGGACAAAACAAAATCATGTTTAATGTCCATGTCACACCCATGCCGGAGTTGTTGGAGCACTAAGCTCGAAGTTGTTGACGAATATGTTTACCTGGGACAAATAGTCCGACTAGGTAAGTCCAATTTCGACCGAGAGGTCAATCGACGGATTCAACTCGGCTTGGCAGCGGTCGGTCGGGAGATTACGACCCATCTTCTCGTCAGGCATAACTTAAAACCTCAAAACTAAATTGCAACCAGTGCGCGTTGCCAGTGATGACATACGGAACTGAGACGTGGTCCTTCACTTCTGGCCGTATGAGTAAGCTCAAGGTCGCTCAGCGAGCTATGGAGAGAGCTATGCTCGGGGTTTCTGCGTGATAAACTTAGAAATGAGGATATCCGCAGTAGAACCAGAGTAATTGACATAGCCCAAAATATTAGTAAGCTGAAGTGGCAATGGGCCAGCCATATAGCCTCGAAGAACCGACAACCGATGGGGAAGAAAGGTTCTCGAGTGGCAGCTTTTGTACCGGCAGGCGGCGTAGGCGTCCCCCACTAGATGGAGTGACGACCTGGTAAGACATGCAGGAAGTCATGGATGCACGTGGCTGGGACCGTGCTTTGTGGCATTCCGTGGGGAGGCATATGTTCAGCAGTGGACTTGTAAAGGGCTGTAATGATGAACTATCAGCACGTTATTTGGCTTGATTATGTTTCATGTAATTTAATCTCTCTGTTACTATTTTGGCGTATTCATCCACCAAATATTGACTAAAAGTAAGTTGACTAAATAGTTATCTTCTCCTTCTTTAATTATTCTATACGAATAGAAACTTGCAGAAGAGACAGTTTTATTAAGCGGCAACTTAGTTATGGGATCGCGTTGTGGTATGTTGATTGAATACCCATCATCCCCAGCAAAACATCAATGAATACTGTGAATGCGCATCATATGCTCGATGTATCTCACTAATACGCTGAAGTGAATTACTTCGCCGAGGATGATATTCCTTCGATCAAATTGTTGATCCACTAACACGAAAGCCTTCATTTGTAGTTGGTGCATGTACCTAACTCTATTTTCTTCTGGTGGTTTTTATCAGCATGTATAACTTTGTATGACTCTGAAGGAGGGCTTTATCAATGGCACTTTTCAGATCTTTTATATAAGGGTTCATGATGGCATATTCTGCAATTGTTTGATTAAATTTGGCTTTAAGTTAGGAAATTTAGAACATCAATCTTTGCTTCTCGATCATCTTCACTTACAAAATATATTTGAAGAATATGAGCGTTATGTTCGTCTTCTGTAATATACTTCCAATTAAATGGTAGACCTGGCCCTGTACTTTAAAAGTCGGTGAAAACCATCTGCTGTTACCTGTTTACCACCAAAGTCATCTGGAATCAGGCATTAAATTTGAATAATTACCATAAATGGTCATGATCTGGTTGAAGATCATTTTGTTTTTCAACCGATCAAGATGCACTTTCCAGCGCTGCCACACATACCAGGTGTCTCATCCTTCTATTTCAGCGCATTGCACCACTGACACTTTATGTCATAGAACCCAAGGCTACACTGCTGTCAGTTCTATAAGCAATATGAGAGTCATAATCCATAGCGGCATGGACCTTGTTTTTCCATAAACACGGTGTAATGTTTTCTCATACCGTGACTGAATTGCTCTATGCACTTGTGGATTCGCAGTTTGGTATTTGCAACAGCTTGCATGTGCATCGGATTATTTTTCTGATAGTACAGCTTTACGATTTAAATCTGGCTTGTTCTGCCTTTCTTTTTAATTGACTTTTTCTTGTAATTAGTAAATCTCGACCTTTGTATATTTTTCTTTTTTTTCATATTTTAATGTTGACGATACAGATTGATCTCTTCCGCTGGTTGGAGATGATATTTCACTGTTTACAAAAGATGTAACAGTTAAATAGTCAAGCTCTGAAAAAGGATCACGCTTTTCTACAGGTACCTCCATGCGACGCTGTGTAATTTTCTTCGCAGCAAAGATAGGCGTCAAATGTCCATTAGATAAATCATGGCTAAATCGTAATCGCCTTACTGGGCAGATATCTGTTCCGAACTCTGTGTATAGACCATTTCGATATACTTCAAACCGAAACAGAAATATTAATCTTGCAGCTACCAATTCACAAAGTCCACCGTAAGTTTCATTTTTAACATATCATCATGTTATAACTGAAAACCTAGGTCAATCATTTACTACAATCTAACAATTTGTGAACGCACCACCATCGCATTTTCTTGGGTACCGTACATTAAAATGAAGAGCACGAAACAAACAGGCGCCGTCAACTATAATGGGGACGACAGTATGTTCTTCCATTTTTCCTTTAATATTAAGTGTATCTCTAGTTATTTTTTCAGTGAGAAATAATTATTCTATCAACAATACCTAATCACAAAGCAAATCAATTCCAAGTTTGAGCAGTGTTTGTAAGAAAGACAAAATCAAGCAACTAATCCAGAAACACTATAATCGCAAATTTTAAACCGTAAGCAAACAAACAAAGTCGAAGTCTAGTCAAATATCCGTTAACAGTGAATGGTGCCGTATGTGGTTCAGATTGAAGCGCTCATTCACCATTCACTTTATATTAGTTCGAAAAACACAACGTTACCGCGTTCTTAAACGATACCAATGCCATCTATTGGTGAGGATTGGAACTTGAAGATCAATACAAAATTGGTAGTAAGTATTTCTTTTGGTTTTTTTTATTAATTTGTAAAAATATATTTGGTTTGGTTGTTTACTTTCATTGTTTTAATTTTAAATTAGTATTTTTTTTGTTCATAATTTTTAGCAAATTTTTTGTACAAGTCTTGTCTATTTTGTTTTATGTTTATGTGCAATAAAAGTATATTTATTATATTCTATTCTAATAAATTAAGTTTAAAATATTTATCAATATTATACGTGTTACCACAAAAACCTTAAAATGACACACAAGTCACCCAACCCATGATGATTTTTACATACAAACATATATCCATCCATTCATCCATTTTGGTTTCAAACCATAATCGATATCATTTTCGTAATTAACGTCCCAAAACCATAAAACGACACCCATATTGATATTTCAACACATCGCACCCCACAGGGGATGATGGTAGGTAAAAACACGCCTGTCACCCAGAGGTAAGACTACGGACTTTATTTGGCACGATCCGGACACACTTCTCTCGCCTCCTTTACATCCATATATCTACGCATACACGCTGGTGCGTATGCGACGTATATGATGATGGTATTTCCTGTCTGCCACTTTGGATTTTGAAATAGTTATTGTTTTCGTAATCAGCGACCCGATAAACCAAAAACGATACCATTTTTGATCAGAATTTGTCACCTTTTCCACCTTTTAGGGTTGAATTTGAAAGAGCCTGAAACATTTTTACTCATTTATTGATAGGGAACTCCTGTGAAGTTTCGAATAAAATAGTTTAACTTAACTTGTTTCGCCACAAACTTTCAATCCCCTTTTCACCCCTTAGGGTTGAATTTTCAAAACACTAGGACGTAATTGTTTATTTCTAATCCAACCTAAAACAACGTTTCAGGCTCTAAAATGACGGACTTCCATACAAACTTTAACCTTTTTCATCCCCTAGGTGGCGAATTTTCAAAACCTTTCTAGCGGATGCCTGCGTCTTTACAACTGTCTGTATGCCAAATTTCAGCGAAATCCGTTTAGTAGTTTCGGCTGTGTGTTGATAGATGAGTCGGTCAGGTTTGCCTTTATATATGTATAATGAATAAAAAGTTTCTGTTTCTCTTCTGTATATACATATAACACTGTTCTTTCAATGTTATGAAACACGTTGAGTATCAATTAATAAAATGTACAACATATAACACACTCTGTATGCGCTAAGTGGCAGTAAGCTCCCATATTTTTTCCAATAATTATATTGCTTTTCATACTATTTTATATAAAGTTACTACATTATAGCATTAGTTATACATTATTTTTAATACTAAGTCAATACAGATGAAATTGGCATGGCATTTATGATATAGAGAGAAATAATATACGAGTATTATATGCGTGCTATTATTAACTTTTTTTCAAATATATTTTAAAGATATATATATATATATATATATATATATATATATAATTCTGTTTGTATAAAATTGAAGAAAATCTCTTTAGTTGACCTTTTTATCTGGTTGGATTTAATATCAATACATATAGGACATTAAGAAAATAAAAATAAAAAGTAAAAAACACTTTTCCGCCATTTTTTCAATTGTTTTTCTGTCCGAAAAATGAGTGAATGTAACGAAGAAATTCGACATTCTGAAGTTTTATTACAAAAAGGAAAACTGCGACTCAAGCCAAAAAAAAAACTTGTGACGCCTATGAACCTAGTGCAGTGTAAGAGGAGTACAATGTTGGTTCAAGCGTTTTCAGTCCGAAATTTCGATGTCAAAGTTGCAGCTCATTCCTGGTCAACCCATATGGATAAAGTCGATGCCATTTTGAAAAAGTGGAGCAAGATCGACATAGCCGAGCAATTCAGGATTGACCACAAAACAGTTTAGACCAATTTGAAAAAGTCTGGCTATACAAAAAGCTCGATATTTAGCAATTACACGAGCTCACTGAAACCTAATGAATCGTGTACTCACATCGTGATCACACGATTCATTCAAATCGTGAATCATGTGGAATCCGAACCATTTAGAAAAGATTGATCAATGGTGATGAAGTGCATCACCTACAACAAAGAACGTGCGAAAGATCATGGTCAAAGGATAGTCAAGCTTCACAGACTGTGGCGAAACCCGGATTAACACGCAATAAGGTGATGATGTGTGTATGGTGAGATTGAAGGCATCGTTTGTTATGAGCTTTACCGCCGGGCAAAACCATCGATTCGGATCTCTACTACCAACACCAATGAGCATCAAGCAAGAAATTGAGAAAAACGGTCGGAATTGATCAACAAAAGGAGTGGTCTTCCATCATAATAACGCCAGACCACACACAAATTTGTGGCCATTTCGCGAAAATGGAGAGAGCTTGGTCGGGAAGTGATAATGCATCCACTATAGTCCCAATTCTACCTCAGATTTTCACCTGTTTCTGGTCTCTTCAGAATTATTTGCAGTGTTAGGTTAACATCAAGAGAGGACTGTCAAAACTAATTGTCACATTTTTTAATCAAAATCCCAAGATTTACAGTAACGGTATTATGTCACTACCTAAAAGATGGCAACAAGTTATCAAACAAATGGCATTAAATTTACTTGAGTTTGAAAAAATTTTTGAATTTGTATAAAACACGAAGAAACTTTTTCCCTGACCTATTATTTTGCAAAGAAGGATAGAGGAGGATCTGCTTTTATGATTTAAACTGACAATATACTAAATCAACTGAACCAAATCAACAAACTAATTACCTCCAAACATGCCTTCCAGAAATCTAAATCTCTTAGGCGATGTTTGGAGCACTAATCCATATGTTTTTTTTAATAAAAGCAATTTTATTTAATAAGCCCACAACCCACTTGTTTAGTGGATGCTGTGGCCAGAAGACCATTCACCTATCCTTGATTAAGCACAATTAAGGACAACGTTGTCACGACTGACAACTAAAATTTATACAGTTTTTCACGGTTAAAATAGCTCATACTTTCAGCTGCATTTCGTGGTAGTTTTCGTTATATGCTGAAGGACATGGACCACCACCGATTAGAAATTTAGTTTCAACTGGTTCCTTTCAATATGAATGAAAATAATATTCATTTCATATTCATACTTCAGTTTCTTTTTTTAATTTTGCACATTATATGTACTTATTAGGTAAAAATAAATGAAAATTATTTTTAGCTAATATGTATGGAATTATGCATATAATATGTTTAGACATAAATCTTGTATTTCATATACCTATAATTGTATAATAATAAATACTATTAGGTTTATTTTTAATTTTTGTTAAATATTTTATAGCACTCACGAATAATCAGCGACGAAGTATTATGACTATCCTATTGGGTGTAGTTTTATAATAACCATTCACCAAATTTAAAATATACTATTGCAGTCAATTTTATAAAGTTAAGTTGCCTTTATAAGTTGAGTTAAGTTACATAGTATATGTCTCACATGTGGGCACAGGCCTCCTATCATTAATGAGAGGGTTTATGGGCAAGGAAGTGTGAACCCGGGTTGCCGTACTGTGAAATAATATAGCGAGCGCTTAGCCTTGAGCTACCACGGCTCCTCAAATTGTTATAATGTGTTACTAAATAAACTTATTTTCTGTTTCTTAAATACGAAACAAAGCGGCATATTAAGCTGGTATTCTATGAGTGTTCCCTTCCCGGTTGAGGTGACTCATTCAGTGCAACATTGTGTAGCAATTATGGTTTACGGTACAGAGATATTATGTTTATTTTGTATTTATATTTTTGATTATATAATTATGTTTAAAAAAAAAGAGTTACAGCCTATATACGTCCCACTGTTGGCACAGACTCTCTCATTTCTGAGAGGGTTTTAGGGAAGGAAATGTCCGCCGCGCTGCCTCAATGCGTGTTGGCGAACTTCACATGCCTTCGAAAAAATGATTTCTCAGACATGCAGATTTCCTCACGATGTTTTCCTTCACCGCCGAGCACGGTAAATCAGCACTTTAAATTGAAATTAACAATTTCATTGGTGCCGGCGAGGATCGAACCTGTTGCTCGCGTACTGTGTAACTTACAGCGAGCGCAACCATCTGAGCCACCATGGCTCAATAATTATGTTTATCTACATTTATTAAAACGGTTGAAACTTCTATGCTATTGCTTTGGTCAATAAAAAAGAACCTCTCTGCCGGAAACAGGAGGAAAGATAGTTGTGTAATTGAAGGATCCTAAAAAGAAGAGTCACGTTGAGCAGGCTCTCTTCAATATTCTATACGGGGTGGTATTCGGGGATTAGTCTTCTCATTCACATCTTTCCACAATTGTCCTTTCGCCTGCATACCTATACAAGTCGATATCGATGTATCATCATAATCATCATTATAGCGTCTAAAGTTTTCACTGCAAAACGTAGGCATCCGACATAGATTGTCTCAGAGGGCGATATTTGCCATAACCGCCACGCTTGGAGAGCGTATTACCAATCGCAGTATTTTCATTACGCATGTCACAATAATGAAAGAATATGGAGAAAATTTACCTGAGAAACTCCGGTGTATTAATTGTTATCAAAAAATGCTTTTAAATACCAATTTAGAACATAAACATAAAATATCACATATTTTTTCATTAAACCATTTTTTGTTAGCGGGTTATACATCATAAACCCGAAAATTTTGTTTTCATTTCTCGTGCAAACATGTTTTTTCACATTAATTTCGGAGATGGAATAATCACCTTTGTATCGGACAAAATTTAGTCGTGTATTACTATATTGAAGAGCGCCTATAGTCTCGAAACAATGCAGCTGCTAGTTGATCGAAAATCGGTCAGCAACTTTGAGACCGTACTATGTTTATGTTGCCATAATGACTACTCAAAGGGATTTTATTCTTTTAGGATTAAAACTAAAACTAAACCGATTTTATTATTAAAATCAAGTGGTATAAAATTAAGAGAGTTCCGTTTTATCAGCCGCAACTATTAAACTAGGTAAGTAATAACCAACAGTAGTTGACACTACATAATTCAAAATCTCAGTTCGGGTAGGCATCTCCTAAGTAAGTGTCCACGAGATCTTTCTTATCATATTTGAGAAGTCTGAGAAATTGACAAAATATTTCATAGACATGTTAAGTCTACCAATACGCAATGGGCAGCGCGGCAGTCACTTCTGTAATCCCGAAACATCTGAAATGATAGAATGCCTGGGACGTATAGAATGCAACTTACTTTACGCGGCCTTAAAATATTAAAAAATTACATCATACAGGAATTTCACAGACAGGAGCAACCTAGGTTCGAACCTTATCATCACCAATGTATTCAGTGGCAAAGGAGAACATCGTGGATACATGTCTGGGGAATAAAAATTGAGGACACGTCAATACGCACTGGAGCAGCACAACAGACTAATCGCTCCATAACTCTCTGAAAACCCATCAAACGTATATGGTGTTATTTTTTTCGCTTTATGCAAAACTTTATTATCAAAATGCGATGATAACTAATATTATATGTTTAACGGTGTAAGATCTTGTAGTTCGTAAAGATAATATTACCAATGCTTTTTTTTCTGTTGAAAATATAGACACCTTTAAAATACCTTATCGATGAAAGATCCTAAATATTAAACACTAACTAACCATGGAAGGCAAGCCACGACCATTAGCGTTTATGTACTCTAAAGTGATTGTTAAAAATTATTATTATACTTTGTAATTGTTTATAGCTATTTTAGGTGCGTTGTTTTAATAACTCTATATCTATACTTTTTTTTATAGGAGGGGCAACGAGCATACGGCTCACCTGAATGTGACTACCACCGCCATGAATAACTGCAACACCAGGGAAACTGCAGGTGCGTTGCCGGCCTTTAAAAAGGAGTGTTTTCTTGAAGGTCCTAAGTCGTATCGATCCGGAAAAATCGCCGGTGGTAAATTATTCCACCGAGAGGTCGTACGCGGAAGAAAACTCCTAGTGAAACGTACAGTGGTGACCGCCAAGCATTCAGATGGTGAGCGGTATCGTGAATTTTGACGCGATGTTCGTTCGTGAAATTTGACGGCTGGAATCAATCCAATCAATTCCTCAGAGCACTCTCCGTGGTAAATGCGAAAGAAAATTCAAAAGGATGCCACATCCTTCTTTAACGCCAGTGAATCGAGCCGATCGGAAAGGACTGGGTCGTCGACAATTCGAGCCGCTCTGCGCTGGATGCGGTCAAGTGGAAGGAGCTGGCACTGGGGAGCCTCAGCCCAGAGATGGGAACAGCACCATGTGAGGCCGAACCTGCGCTTATAAAGTTGCAGGCGTTGTGCCGGCATAAATACTGTCCTGCTCTGCTGAGCACGCCAGTTTTTAGAGGTAATTGGCCTCTCTTCCAAGTGACCAAGAAACTGCACGTCTGCGGATGGGACCTGTTGTAGCAAGGAATCTGTAGCCATTTGGACGTGGTCGATGAGTCGGTCTGTTTTGTCATTACCGCTATGGGACCTATAGAGGCACCCGTAGACGCGCGGATGTTCGCGCTGCCCACGCGTTGCCAAAGGGTGGACAGGTAACGAACCTTCAAGACTGACGAGGCGTCGAGACCAGCTGCCTCTCTGACGTATACGAACTCCAGCCCGAGCACAAAGGAGTGTTCCAATTTGTACCCGGGGTAGGAGAGTTACAAAGTATCAGCCGGAGAGGACATCAGTCCTCAAAAAAAAAAAGCTTCGCCGTCTCGAGATGGTAGTGGACGGCGTTTAGGTTCGAATTGGCCTTGTTG
Source organism: Parnassius orleans (assembly GCA_029286625.1). Lineage (NCBI taxonomy): Eukaryota > Metazoa > Arthropoda > Insecta > Lepidoptera > Papilionidae > Parnassius > Parnassius orleans. The sequence goes on from JAGSMP010001087.1 coordinate 53,392, forward strand.
CTCCGTTTGCCCCAAGCACTTATTGTTTCACACCGGTATTCTGTGAGATCGTGGACCACCCGCCTCGAGCCTGCCCATACGCGCAACAGCAGAAGCTGCCGCGTGGCTCTACCTCTAAATTTGTAGCTATGTTGTTTATCATCGTTATTACGACCCTTCAAGTTCTACTGTTATATATAGGCCTCCTCCAAGGAACGCCAAAAGCACGGTCCCGCAAGCTACATTCATCGACTTTCAGAATCATTTACGTCACTCCATCTAGTTGCGGCTGCCCTGCATTTCGCCCGCCGGTATGAGGCCGCCACTCAAGAACCTTTTACCCATCGGTTGTCGGTTCATCGAGCTAAATGCCGGCCCATTACCACTTCAGCTTACTAATATGTTTGGCTATGTCGGTCAATCTGGTTCTACTGCATATCTTATTTCTAAGTTTATCATGCAGAAAATCCGCATAGCCTTCTCCATAGCTCGCTGAGTGCAGCTTCTATAGGCCAGCAGTGAAGAACCGCGTCTCAATTCTATAGATCATCCTGATAACACGCACTGGTTGTACAGTCTCGTTTTCAAGTTTTGAGGTATACCTGACGAGAAGATGTGCTCGTAATTTCCCGAACGCTGCCCAGCTGAGTTGAATCCGTCGATTGACCTCTCGGTCGAAGTTGGACTACCTAGTCGGACTATTTGACCCAGGTAAACATAATCGTCAACAACTTCGAGCTTAGTGCTCCCAACAACTACCGGCATAGGTGTGACATGGACATTAAACATGATTTTTGTTTTGTCCACAGAACCTCTCAGTGTACAGCTGCCCATAGAACCTCTCAATCTCACCAAAATCTCAGGTGTCCCGGAAACTGCCACAATCGGTCTTCAGCTCGACAGTTGGCTCTTTCTGGCAGACAAATTTCTGGCAAAGACTTTGAGCCCTGGTTCCGCTCGATCGCTCGGGAGTTGCGCAAGTCCCGCCGCATGCATTTGGAGATCTGTCTGTTCAGTTGCCTGTATGCTGTCAAATCTGCTGAAAACAACTTCGAGCTTAGTGCTCCCAACAACTACTGGCATAGGTAGTTGTTGGAGACATGAACGTTATAATGATCTTTGTTTTGTCCATGTTCATCTTAAGACATACCCAAGGCACTATTGAGGTCATTGAGCATAGTGCTTAGGTCCTCCAGCGATTCTGCCATAAGGACTATATCGTCGGCAAATCAAAGGTGAGTGATGTACTCGCCTTTGATGTTAATACCGTATCCTTTTCAGTTCAGTAGCTTGAAAACGTCTTCCAATGCAGCGGTGAAGAGTTTCGGGGATATAACTTCACCCTCTGCAGTCTTACACCTCTCTGCAGTTGGATAGGTTTTGTACTCTGGTTCTACTGATAACCATCGTAGCCCTACTGTACAAACACTTCAGCAGTTCGATATACCGACAGTCAACTTGGCACCGCTGGAGGGACTGCACCGCCTTTTGACGGAATCAAAGGCTTTCTCATAGTCTACATACGCCAGACATAGTGGCAATTAAACTCCTCGGACTTCTGTACAATTTGCCAAAGGGTATGAATGTGGTCTATGTGGTGCCAGTTTTCGGAAACCGGCTTGTTTGGGAAGCTTGAAGTTGTCGCGTCTGCATGAGAGACGAACTCTCAAAATCAGCACGTAGACGCGGCTCATAGGAAATCGGTCTGTGTTCTTCAAGAAAGCGTTTCGCCTTCTTGATGAACAAGACCAACGCAGTTTTGCTCCACGTCTCCGAAGTAGTACCACCATGGAGGACGGAATTAAAGAGCTTCTGAAGGATTACAAGTACCGGTTTTCCACCCGCTTTCAGAAGCTCCGCTGTAATTCCATCCTCGCCTGGGACCTTGGTTTTTAAGGTGCTGGAGCCATTCTACTCTCGCTCAGACTGGCGTCCGGAATATCATCAGAATAGTGTAGGATAAGACTTGCTCTTGTCGTTACTCACATTTGCGTGGCTCCAACGATGATGCGTGCAGCTGCCCATAGAACCTCTCCCAAACTCTCAGGTGTCCGGCTACCACACTCGGTCTTCAGCTTCGACAGTTGGTCTTTCTGGCAGACATCTCTATCAAAGGCTTTGGAGCTTTGGTTTACGAGCTGTATTGAAGTTGTAAGTCCCGCACGCATTTGGAGATCTGTCTGTTCAGTTGCCTGTATGCTGTCAAATCTGCTGAAGACTGCAGCTTTATTTCCGTTTAATAGCCAGAGATTATGTAATCGGAGTTTTAGAGTTCTTCTGCGGCGGGTCTTGCAAAACTTAGCTATGACCGCATGGACAGTTTCAAGAGCTTGTCATTTTATCGTCCATGCATTGCAATCTCTAGGCACTGAAAACGGTTTTGTAACTCGAGCTGAAAGGTTTCAGGACTTTGGATTAGATCACGAGGGGACGGAGCATTGACTTCATTGGACGGAATCTCTCCAACTTAACGTTTAGATTCAGGTGCCTCTCAACCATTCGGTGATCGCTACCAGTTTTCACCCTCGAGATCACTGAACAGTTGTCGTTTGGTCGTCATAATGAAGTCAATCTCATTTTATCGAACCGTTGGGGCTTAACCAGGTCCACTTTTCAGGGGCCGCTTCTGGAAGAAGAGTTCCTCATAGAGAGTCCTCTTTCTCCATGAAGTCGGCCTGCTGCTGGGCCCCCTGGGTTCTGTTGCTCTATTCCAAATTTCCCTAACTTCAGCTCAACGTTCTCTCTTTTGCCTAGCTTTGCGTTGAAGTCTCCATTAACACCATATATAGTGTTTTGGAAAATGCTCTCGATATATCCTTAAACATTTCCTTCTCCTCCTCATCGGGATGTGCGGAGGTTGGTACGTATACCTGTATGACCTTCAGCGAATACCGTTTGGTGATTCTGAGGTACGCAACCCTCGTCGACACTCTCAATCTTACAACGTTGTTAACGAGAGACTTGTGGACGATAAATTGACAGCTCCGAGACAGATGTTCAACCTTCCGGTGATAGAACACGTTGCCGGATTCGAGGATTACCGTGTCTCTTCGGACCTCGGATAATATTCCTGCGCAACTTGTCTATATTTTCTTCCAGCTCCAGGATCTTCTCGTCAGTCCTCAGGTGCGTGCGTTATATGTTGCCAGGTCGGTCGTCTTAGGTGGCAACTGAACTCCACTGGAGATTCAGCACCCCTGCCCGCCGTCACCATGGTAGCGCCACCATAGCCAGGAATAGCGGGGCCGTCTTGGACTCAGCCGTCTTCTTAGCTTTATTCAGGGGGTATATTGACATAGTTACGCAAGGAGCGGGTTGGCAACTGCAGTTTTATTATTGTTTTTCTGTTATCAGAAAGATGCTGCTGCCTATGCCTATCTTCTGCCTCAGTTTCCTCTGTTGCCTCTTACGACACCCAGATATGGTGGTATTCTTACCCGCCACTACACGGGGATTTTCACTATTTTAAATAACTAATAGTAATTATTATGCTAGAAAGAATTCACATCTTTCTACCTCACTACACTTAACTTTATGCTACATTAAATATTAATGTTCAATAAATAAATAGTATTTATTAATAAAAAACGTTATTTCATATTTCATATGTCAGTACCTTCGATTTTATTGTGAACATTATCTTAATCACAAAACGCTGTGTTATTAAAATACTGTTACTAAGTTCATTGAATTTGTGTTCAAAATTATTTATTGAGTCATCAGAAGAATCCTTAAGTGATTTGATAAAGATATCTAACGTGTGCACAGATTTTATACTAGACACTATTCCTGCGCACATTCTATTTTTACATTATAACAAGCTAAGAAAAATATTTATGCATCAGTAACTTATATAATTTAATTACTACTTTTAAAACTTTCATAAATGTTTAATTAAACAGTGGTATTATTTTTTGTAACTGTGTTTGTAACTGTTACGGTCTGATAACAAATATCAGACCAAGTCCACTGCTTCAGCTTGTCCTGTTTTAGTAGTCAACCACTCCTGCTCCAGTCATAATACGTAGTGCAGCTTTAAGTTATATTCTAAGAGATATTCTACTAGAGGCTTGGGAAAAAGGCTGTCTTATAGTCTGGTGTGCCTACTTAAGAAGAAACAGAAGTTATTCTCTGTCCAAGGAGTGGCGCTGAGGTTGCGGATATATGAAAACGTTTTCTTGGCCTTGCCAATATGCGGCGAAACATCAAGGATTTTGGTCAGCAGGTACACATAACCCGTCTTTCACCCTGCGAGACGGGTATTCGTAGCCATTTCGCTGTAAAAAGTGGTCGTTAGCGCAATTCTGAATATGATATAAAGGAAAAAAGGAACCTGGGAGTTCTAATCCAGAATTTATTTTTAATTCTCAATAGCAGCCGGAGGTCAGAAAGTTAGCGGTGTTTCACCGCCGTGCTTAGGAAAATAGCCGTTAGCCCCACGCCTTATCTCTCCGATCATGTCGCATTGCCGTTTTATCAGACTATAGAGAGTAGAGTGAATATAATGCACACTTTGCACTATAATCCTGTCCTGCACAGATGGCTATTCTTCTTGAGATTGGTCATGACAGAAAACTTTATATTAGTTGAGTTTTATAAAAGTTCACACTAAGACAAATTCTTCTGTACCTAAAGTAATTAAATACCTTTTTATGTAACGATATCAGAAAAAATGCTATCGCTTTATTAGATTTTAAAACCAAACTTGTGAATAGCAATATAGCGAAGGCTAGGCAAGTCGCTAGTGTGATTTAATAAAATGAATAACATGCGTTATTTATCTATTTCAAAAGATGTCGATACGATATCTTTTTCTGTTCATCAGTTATTATATTATATTAATTCATTCTTTTGTCATAGAAACACGATAATGAAACAGTTTTAGTCTTGACGACCTAATATTTCAGACATTGACTTGAGTAAAATACACATGAGTAAAGAAACCGTACCGTACTTATAATCAAATGTGGCGAATTGATTTCCATTTCATAATAAATAAATAGTATTTAGATAAATAATGGTGCTGCAAAATTTTTGCAATTCTACTTAACAAATATTAATAACATACCAATTCAAAGTAACAAATTATTAATATATTAATATAATTAGCAGAAGACCCTGGCATTGTCTATATCTGTTCGTGAAGTTTCATCACAATCGGTTCAGCGATTCCGAAGATTAGCCCAGACAGACTAACAGATTGCCAGGTTATTCATGTCTTAATGGCATGCAAACAACCTCAGCTCAAAATAAAGAAATAATTTTAATATTACAGACATATACTTGAATTTTATTTATATGTTGGTATAGATGTCATAAAAATATAATAATCTATATAAATTATTCAAAATGTCTTTTCCTTAATTTCATGAATTTCTATACAGAAACTTAATAATAGGTATTGTGCTTAGTCTTTTATCATTTATGAATAATTCTTAAAGTTCCAGATAAGAAATTCAACAAAAATTACTGAAAATTAATGTAGTCGAAAGTAATTAATGAAGAGAAAGTTTTAACGAGATCTTGATTAATACATATCTTAGAATTGGAAAACACTTAATTGCCAAAGCGAAAATTCTGATTCCACTTAATTAGCAAATATATATATAAGTCATATAAAGCAATAAGTAATTTCATTTGTTTAAGCAATCAAGGATCTGTAACTTAATAGACGAACATACAGACACCATTCACAGACTGTTAAAACATCCTTTTTGACTTTGCTGTAGTAAAAGGAAAGAACCATGAATCGAATTTAAATGTTTTTATTGCAACAGTCTACAGCGTTTTGTAAATGAAACAAATAAAGAAAAACAAATATAACTACGTGCGTCATGCTTGACTGTAATTTTTGGAGAAACTTAGAGCCTGATTTTGATTTCATTATATCGTTAAAAGAAATCTGTCTCGTCCCCATGTCAGCAGAATTTGCTATGACTATCCCTTTCGATAGTCTGATGAACAAATGACAATAGCTGTAACATATTAGGCATATCACTACAGGTATGTATATTACACTACATTTGATCCTCTCTGAATTTCACAGCACCCATTGAATGTAGAGATTTGTTTTTTTTTTAAATTATTAATAAAAATTATTATTAATATTTATTGCCCTGTGTTGGTGTCTTACGAGAATCCATAACAGTGAGTGTCTTGAGAGTCGACAACGGCTTTCACTAATTGGCGGTAAAACTACCTTGCTTACGGAAGGCGAAAAATTCCCAGCCCGGCGACGGGCAGTAGCGTCAAAAATGCGATAGGTCTGGCACTTTGACGCCAAGCGATACGATTAAGGCAAATCCTCCCTGCAAAGAGAAATACACATTAGCAACTGTGTACTTTTATGGGCTGAGAAGAAGATAATTGTAACGTCATCATTTTCTGAAATAATTATATAATGTATAATAAATAATAAGATATTTTTTTAATGTTTAAAAACGTCTCTTTTATAATCGATTTACCTACGAAAAAACCTATTAACATATTCTTTTGAATAATTTATATAAAGCGTTCAATATTCAGCGTTGAGTTTATTGTTTCTTTAACTTCACGGGAAATGGGATCGTTTTTATATGTTAATAATATCAACAGTTACTGTTTTACTTATGTAATGTTGTATAATTTTCTTTTATGAAAGTTTTAATACATTTCTGCTTATATTCAAAACTAGCGAACCCGCCTCGGCTTCACTTGGGTGGGATTTGTTTATTTAGAATTCAGATAATCATTTAATAAGTTAAAATATGTCATGGTAGTAATAAGAAAAAAATTTTGCCTAGATCAATCCTGGCATTGCTATCTGTTCGAGAAGTGTCATCGCAATTGCTTAAGTCATTCCGAAGATTAGCCCAGACAGACATAAATTTTAATGGTTACTTATGTCTTAATAGCATGCAAATAACTTTCATACCTTAAAAGAAGCCAGTTATTTCTTTATAACAGAAACTTAAATTTTACATAAATGTATAGATATAAAATCGTAAGATTTTATTTAAAGAATAAGGGTGACAAACGAGCACACAATCCACCTGCTGGTAAGTAGATGCTGTAGCCCATAGACATCTAGATTTATCCTCAATTAATAACCTAACTGCAGGTGCCTTGTCACCCCTGAGGACTGAGATGGAATGCCTCATTTTCAGTAAAAAGGGTCTCCGGTTCTCTACACTCTCCATACGAAGCGCAGCAGCATTAAGCTGCTATTTCACGCTGGTATTCTGTGTGAGCGTGGTCCTTCCCCAGCCGAGCCGACCCATTCGTGCTACAAATATAATATAGATGCAGCGTGGCCTACCACGTATTTTCTCCTGTTATCTTTTATGGTCATGTAGTCCACTACCCCATATCGTCCCGTGGGTATCAAGAAACTAAGAGGGTAACAAAGGACGTCAGCAGCGACTTCCAGTTAACTATTTAAAAAATTAAAAAACTGCAGTTGCCAACCCACCTGACAAGCGTAGCAACTATGGAAAATATCCCCCTATGGGGCAATCTTTGGAAAGGCCCATATTCAGCAGCGGAACTTTGATATTCCGTAATAGTAACGGTAAGTTTTATCTAAAAGTATGAGTACAAACTTGTTGAGTATAAAATAGCGGACGGTCATATCGATGATGCCGTTTTAAAATTGAGGGTACATCAAGAAACCCCACTCGTTTGTGCAGCAGTAACTCACTGCAGACACCGTGCGCGATAGAATAGAATAGAATAGAATATTTTTTATTCAATATAGATCACATGTGTAATTCTTATTGAAAGTCATTTTATACTTTACCACTGTACCGAAAAAAAAACTCTGTCCTGGGAAGAACCAGCATAGAGAATAGAGAGAGATTCCGCCTAAGTCATAGTGAGAGTATCCGCCGCAGTAAGTAAGTGAAGAGATATGAGTAGATAGGATGATAGTATCGTGGTTCTGTCCGTTATTGTAGTAATTCTTCCAGTGCAGGCAAGGAAGATAGTGTTGCTGATAGGCTGCTCTGTGTTACACTGAGATGTGTAGTATTGCTGTTGGGTTGAATACTTTGGTGTTATCATGTATGTAGTTACGTCCCTCATGTTACACTGCTGTGTAATTGTGACGAGGACATATTACGGTACGGTCGAACTATAATTGCTCTATACTGAATGTATAGTGCAGTGCGCTGTTTTATTACTGATAATGATTGATTGCGTAAGCAGGAGAACAAACTGAACATCTGCACTCACACTATTATTATTTTTAACAATTAACCTTCTGATGTATGTCCGAGATTATTTCGACAAGTTTTGTATCGTGCTTGATTATATTTTGAATAGATTTTTGGTTGTGATTGATAATAAATTACTTATTTTGAATGGATGCATAAAAAATATAATGTACACTACTTTTTTACAATATTTTATATACATTGTGGTGTCAGTACTGTTAGATGATGCAGATAAACTAAGCCAGGAAAGCGTCACCATAGTCACAATTCTACCACTAAAATAGGCCTCCCCTATTTTCACATCGTTTTGAAGTATTTGTGTCAATTGACTCTTTGTAAGTTCGCCCATTAGGTTCATTTAAAGTTGCCCTAAACTGCTATTGCATATAAACGAACAATAGAGAAATTTTCCTTATAGGTCATCGTTTTCCCGAGTCGTCTAATTCCACTTTAGATCATTGATACCTTGAACTATATAAATAAATCTTGCTCTGCTGTGTATATGATCGTTATATTTATCAAGCAAACATATACCGCGCCTAGCGCACTTTTTAGCCTACTAAGTATTTTCACACTTACACCTGCATCCGTTGAATTCCTGCATATCTTTCTTACCAGGTCGTCACTCCATCGAGTGGGGAGCCGCCGTATAATTCGTTTACTGGTACGAGGCTGCCACTCAAGAACTTTTCTTTCCCATCGGTTGTCGGTTCTTTGATCTTGAATTTATTATGTGACTGACCCATTTTTACTTTAGCTTACTAATCTAATGGGCTTTATTTGAATATCTATATTAGAAAGTCTCACAGAAATAAAAAGTGATCCTTCACTGCAGAACCGTATGAGAAAGTTCAAAGTTACTCAGCGTGTGATTGTAAGGGCTAAGCTAGTAAGTTTGGGGATAAAATTCATAAAGAGGATTTCCGAAGAAGAATAAGAGTAACTGAAAGTAAGCTGATGTGCCTGTGCGCTTGCCATATAGCTCGAAGAACCAACAAAAGAATAGGTAAGAAAGGTTCTTGAGTGACAGATTCATACTGGAAAGCGCTGTATTGGGTAGCCCTCCACTAGATGGAGTGACGACCTGATGAAAGACGTAGTCGATGGATGCGGGTGGCTCAGGACTATGCTTTGTCGCAATCTGTCTATGCTCAGCAGTGGACTCGTCATAGATGCTCAGCTGTGGGATGTAGTGACAGTGATAAATTTAAAAGTCACATATTATAGTTGATAATTTTTTTTTAAATTCACACCCTGAAGTAATTAAACAAAACAGCAAATCCGACTGACTATATACGTAGAAGTGGTAAAAGAAGTTTTACATTTCAGAAATCTCTCGAAAGATTCACAGATAAAAGTCCCCTAATACCGTTCCGTCACGTATTCAAGTTTCCACACGGATAAAAGCATTGGCACAATATGTCACGTTTTATATCTGAATGCTGGAATTGACAAATGTTTTCTTAAAATGTAATAACAAATGGGTGCATAGAAAACGATTCGAGAAACTTTTATCGTAATGGTCAACTACAAATAAAAAATGGATATGAGGTGCGACTAAATCGGTTCTTACTATTGGGTTACTAATCAAATTTTTGGGTAAAATTGTTAAGAATCGCTTTTCATGAAACTTTTTGATATATAATTTTTCCTCACGAGATGATCGAAAAAGTGTATTAACGTACAAACGTACCTGTCTTACGAATAAATGTACACACATTAAAATACAATACGAATGGAATTTATGGACCGCAAAACGTAGAAGAAAATATAATTTAAATAAAATTTGACTTTCAAAAATATCAGACACAATATAGTGCTTTTATAAAGGAAAATTAATATTTTTATATTTAAAAAATTATAAAGTCTAAGTGAGGTAACCACCCATAAACGTTCCTTCTGGTAGAAACGTACTCTCATTTATGAGAGCTAATGTAAGTGTAGTAAAGAAGTCCGCGCCGCTGTTTCAGTGCGGTGTATCGAACTTAATATATCCTCAATTTTTGTTTCTAAACCATCGAGCACGGGGTACATCAGCACTTAGAATTACAATTAACATTTTTTTGTACCGCCGGTAATAAGACTTAATTAGCGTGTGAATTATGAAATTTACAGCAAGTATTATCTCCTAAACAACCCCGGCTACGGCACATGGAATAAAATTCCAAATGAAATAAATATTTAATGGATTTTGTTTTATATACATATCTTGAAACAATGAATGTTAGCAGTACAATGGTACTGCTAACATTTTAATAATATTAAACTGAAAATAGTTTAACTCTGAAACAAAAGGAATTGAAAAGCACGTTCACGTAATAAAATTAAATATTTTATTACAATTCAACACGTGACATGATTACAGAGTAAGTGTTTACATTCCAACTATAGTTGATTTGAGTTGAGATACTAAATTTCATCAAAAACTGTAGGGGTCGTCCAGTCGTTGAAATTTGACTGTAATTCATTAAATTTTTAAGTTTGTATATAAAGCAAGCTGTATTTCACTTTCAACTCTCAGTACATTCATATATGTATTAACTATGCTTTTAACTGCACATTAATATAGGAAACATTGATATCAAATATACGAAATATTAAATAAACTCTTTTTGCCTTGACATAGAGTCTACAGACTATTGAAAAAAGAACGACCAATATATATACAATACGACTATAATATTGAAACGACACAAAATTCACAGCTCATGCAGTCAATCTGAGAGTAATTAATTTGTTGGCAACATTCAAAAATTCTTTGTTGAAAATCTCTACTCTGTGCGATTGTTTGACTATAGACTATAATGTATTTGACAATTGATATTTGCAGTATTTACGTAAGCAATGTATGTCTTACATTATTTTATTTAATGAATTTGTAACACATATTTTACATATACAATGTAACTATGCTAAATCTCATCCTCTTCCAAGCGCGAAATATGCTTGCGGTAAAAGCGTTACAAAGTTTTTTCTTCGCGTATATTATATACAGACAATTTTGAGCTATCTTATTTATACTTTTACATTAATATACGTTAATATATCTCAACTAGACGGGAATACTACAAAATATCTCTAAAATAATACTTATACACTTACTATTTATAAAATTAACTCTAATTACTGAAAATTTACATTTAAATATTCACATGATCAAATCCCTAATCCCCAGGCAAACTAGCATACAACTCACCTGATAGTAAGATATCATCGTCACTCATGAACATCTGAAACACCATGGGAGTTGCAGGTGCCTCTCGGGCCTCTTAGAAAGGAGTAGGCTGTTTTCTGAAGGTCCCTAAGTCGTATCAGTCGGAAAAAACCGCTGGCGACAGTAAATTCTATTGTAGAGATTCATTAAGTAGATATAATACGAATGAAATTTCAGAGCTAAACTTACACATTTTAAATAAACTGAAAAAAGATGTAATGCACTGTATATGCGTAATACAAAGCATTTAATCGTAATATATTGTAAAATAAAGTAAAGTTACAGCCTATATACGTCCCACTGCTGGGCACAGGTCTCCTCTTTATTCGGAGAGGGTTTAAGGGCGAGGAAGTGTCCGCCGCCCTGCCCCAATGCGTATTGGCGGACTTCACATGTCTTCAAATATTTTTTTAAACATGCAGGTTTCCTCATGATGTTATCCTTCACCGCCGAGCACGTGGTAAATCAGCACTTAAAATTGCAATTAACAATTTCATTGGTGCCGGCGGGGATTGAACCCGAATTGCTCGCGTAATGTGAAATTTAAAGCGAGCGCTAAGCCCCTGAGCTACCACGGCTATTATATTGCATACAACAAAAATGGAATCACTACTAAGCTGTGACCAAAAAAAGTAATTAAATTGGAAAAGGGAATAAGAAATGGCAAAAAACATATAAAATTGTTGTTCTTATTCATAGAAGGATTACCAACCAAAGGAATTCATTCTGCAATATAATTTATCGAAATTATGTTAACTAATTTATACTGACGTGTATAAATTAGGTGACATAATTACAACAAAAATCAATATTTTTTATGATTTAACCAATATAAGATAAATAATATATAAACTTGAAATTACTTTGGTTTAGATATAAAATATGAATTCACTATTGTTTGTATTGTATTTCTCGCAATTTGTTCAATCAGTTTATGATTCCCCTGTCAGAATTCTACGTTTCACCAAAGGCGTGTTATTGTTTACCCTATTTCTTACACTGAATCGCAAGGATCTTTTATTTTTTTTATTTTTATGTTTGTTTAAGGCAAAATTATTAAACTCTTTTAAATATGACGTATATATTGATGTTAATTATTTTTTAATATATTAAACGAAAAGATTTAAGCTTAAATGTTGTTTTTCCTCTTTTTAGTTATTTATAAATTTTTCCTGTATTCCTATTTTTTTTTTATTAGAGATAGTGAAACAGTTTCACAATTTCCAATAATGAAAATGTAACCACTAGGATATATGTTGATAATATGGCCACAGGTTTTTTGTGTGGATAAAAGATAGGAAATTTAGGGCTTTTATTACCTTTATTACTTTATTTTTACGTGGTAGAGCCATGCTGCAGCTATATTAATAGTATAGTTGTAGCACGAATGGGTCGGCTCGACAGGGGAAGAACCACGCTCTCACAGAATACCAGCGTAAAATAGCAGCTTAATGCTGCTGTGTTTCGTATGGTGAGTGTAGAGAACCGGAGACCCTTTTAACTGGAAACGAGGCATTCTATCTTAGTCGGCTCACGGCTGACAACGCATCTGCTTTAAATTCTCAAACGAAGATAGATGTAGATGTCTATGTGCCACAGCAACCACTTACCATCAGGTGGACTGTGTGCTCATTTGTCACCCTTATTCTATAAAAAAAAGTGTTTATTTAGTGATATAGTTGTTTTAGATGTATGTTTAAGGAACGAAAATTCACTAGAGTTGAATGAAAATTCGGAAATCGATGTAATGTGAAAAATGTTATAATTTAAAAAGAGGTGCTGAAGGCGAAGGACTAAACGTTTCTGTTTGTTATATTAACACCTCGAGGAGATACTGTGCAACACATCTAAGCTTTTATTACAATATCAATGGTTGTATTGTCTGTTAATTACTTGTAGATCATAAAAAACAAGAAACAAAGCACTTTGAAACAATCAGTGTTCACTCTTTGCAAATTTTGCATGAGTGTTGTTTCCCTTAGAATTTTTGTAACATTGACAATAAACAAAAACTGTTTGTTACAATCGTTTATTACAATAGATTGAATAAAATGTATTTTGAAAATAAAAACCCGCATAGTCTTGTAGCTTGTAATCTGTTGCAGCACTAAACGAAATAAACCTAAATCATGCAATCGAAGTTTTTATACTACTCAGCATATATATAACAATCCCTGTAACACCAACTCGTTATCAGCACTGACTTCACAGAAAATAGTCAACACACGAAGCGTTGGCCACAACCCGGGTAAAGCACCTCGTATGATGGGAGGTCACCCATTTTCCTTCCACGGACAAAGTCAGTTAATTTGTAATGGGCTGCATTTATGACATCATACACATTACACATATGATCATAATTTTGACGATAATTAGAATCTATCAGACTGTTAGTTGTCGTATTTATTATAAGATCAATCAAAAAACGTAAATAAGCATCCGAAATCAAAAAAAAAAGCTTAAATGAAATGCAAAGAAATTCGTAAAATTAGTTTTATGGAACGTGTACTCGCGTAGATATAACAAATCAATACCATTAAATACTTTCCTATAAGGCCATAAATTCAGATTAAATAAATTCGTAGATTAAATTTAGTAGCGTAATCTAAATTTAGTGCTTTCGTTAGTTGGTAAAGACATCAAATGAAGGAAAGTGGTTGCAGAAGCGATTTAATTTACTTCGAATCAAATGTTGCGGCAATAAAAGCAAGTTAGGTTTTAGTGTATATTGCAACGATTTCCTTTTTTGAAATTTTCTATTGACTTTTACGTAAAGTAGAAACTTTTCGATATAAGCTGGTATGAAAACATTACGTTATACATTTTTTACTTTTTGGACGTAATTTCAGGGCACTTATTTTTATTTATGTATTTAATATTTGTGATGCAAACAGTAAAATACGGCATATTAAGTTAAAACATAAAATTGTAGCATACACCAGTGAAGCATTAGACAGAATAAAGAAAAAACGGAATAAGGGTACGTACATAAAAATAAGTATGTGCTAAGATTGGAATTAACATTAAAAATATCCGTGTAAGAGAATCGTCACTATATCTTTCTGTGAGTGTCATAAGAGGCAACAAAGAGAAATGAATCAGGAGATGGACAACTGCATCCTAAAAACAACTCAAAAATATAAAAGAACTACGGTTGCCAACCAGCCTGCCAAGCGTGGCAACTATGGCAAATATCCCCTACGGGCAATTTGCTATCCTAAAATTTACTGATAGGCTATAAGGCGATTTCCTTTAAGATTTTTTGTGTGCTGAAATATAATATCTTAATGATTTAAAAAAGTTAATAACTTTCTTTAAAGATTTTTAAACATGATAAATAAACGTAATTCCTGATTCATATTTTTTGTGTAAGATAAATCCAATAATACTTTGATCCGAGAACTTAATCGATGTTACTTACGAGTATTGACATTGCTTGTAATGGTAATGGTGAACAAACAAGGTAAATAACTAATTCTTACAGTAATTGGTGGTCTTTCTCTAAGCGACGACTAGGTAAAAACAATTTTATTCTTTGATTGGCCTATTTATAACTTGAATTCTTTGCAATTATATGTCCATCGGTTCTATTATACTAATGTTAATGTACTCAGAACTCTAAACTACAGAGTCATGTTCTAAAATAGATTTAACTAAATAATTAGGGTGCCATAGTAGAGACACGATTGAAATCTACCGGGTGTTTGTGAAACGCTCCCGAAAACGAAGACAGACTATAGTACTAACGATACCTTTGATGATGGGTCAGAAATAAAATCGATCCCGAGGAAAAAGCTTTATTCACGCTCCATCATGTTAGTACAGCTAAATGAAACGATAATTTCATAAAAAAAAAAACATGAAAATACTTAAACATAAAATCAGCAGTGTAATTTAAATCAGCTGACTAGGGTCAATAACAACGCGGACGCCGAATGCGCGCGGCCCGCAGCTAGCGATCCTACTAATACCTAATAACTTACAATACTTGTCTATATACCTAACTTATCTACTTAAAAAATTTGCAGCCGTCCAGAATATCAAAAATTGCCGATTGATTTAATAATGTTTGCTAGCCATGGTTTGCTGACCAATTATCTATTTCTGCTGCTAGATTACATTTCTCTGCTGACAAAGACATGGATACTATGCTAACCCTTTAAATAACACCCATTTTGAATATTCTTGTCCATTGGTTTCTTAGAATATTTTAGCATCGAATGAAATATCTAAAATATTCTTTTGACTTAACGCGGATATGGCTTCTATAAGATTTAGATGCCTTTGCTGTTATATATAATATTCAAATTACCAAACAAGAACATTCACTCGGTACAAGAAAATCCATCAACCCATTAATATTATCTTCCTTTAGGTGTCGTTAAGGCTAAATATGTGAAATACCCGGATGATCTTGTATCCGAAAGCCACAAGTGAAATAGAATAATGGATATTCCATTATACAGCTCTCAATCCAGTATTCCAGATATATTATAATTTGGTCGATAAACTTCCGTCTAGAGGGCCCTTGCCTATTCTGCTATTCAGTTCCCCAATATAAATTTGCTTTGTCAAGGTTTCTTATTACTAGTCACAACATCATCTTTCAAACCAATCTTTTCTTTTATTACACAATTTCTCACCCTGTCATTCAGATTCAGCCCTAACACTTTCACAACCATACATTAAGGTAAGGACTAACACAACATTGTGAAATGACAAAGGTGCCTTTTTTGACACGTGTTGACATTTTATAGTAGAATGAAGAGCACCATTCACTCTGTGCCCTGCGTTTGCTCGTCACTCTATATCCTTGTTATATCTACCATCCCTGCTAAAACACATACTAAATACACAAACTCGTCCACTTGCTCAACCACAAAATAAAGGGAGTTCCTTTTATTCTTACTTCACATATTATTGTTTTACTTTCTTCTTTTTCAAAAACCATCACTTTCGTCTTACTTGCGCTTACTTTAACCTTTCTTTTAATGGCGTGCTCAATAATGTAACCATCATTTGCTACTCGACCCCGTCGACGACGCAAATATGACTTGGTTGATCATCGGCGTGCAAAAGAATTTGATGGTTAACTCACTCATCCTTAACCCACATTCTTCAACTAGAAAAGTTTCTAACAATTGTCTCTACATAGATTAAAGAGCCACGAGGTAGCTACACAAACCTGTCTGACACTTTTATGGATGCCACACTAGTTGAAAGCGTGGTAGCTGGATAATTATACGTGTAATAGTTAATATTGTCTCAATTAAAAATCATTGTTTTAATTAATATTTATGTGTAATTATTAATAAGTTTAAATATAATGATGTATGTAAATAACACTAGTAATTTTAAATTTAATTTTTCTATTTTAAGTTTTAAGTCCAAAATTAAGATACGAGTATTAATTTCAGTAGATAAATAGCATATAAGTAAGTGATGTATTCGCTCCTATAGTTTTCTTATTAAATTTTCACTGTTATATAATAAATATTCACATTTTCATTATTTTATAGTCGTA